>VSMD01126025.1:0-24073 GCA_008750895.1 Mirza zaza | reverse complement strand
CCCCACCCCATCTCCCCGCTGGCGGCCCCGCCTCTCCCCCGCACCCCATCTCCCCGCTGGCGGCCCCCCTCTCTCTCCCCTGGGGCCCCCGCCTTTTCCTCTTCTGGTGGCTCCGTCTTCCTTCGGCTGGCCACCCCGCCTCTTCCCTAGAGTCCCCGCCTCTCCTCTCCCCAAAGGCCCGCCTCTGCCTCTAGAGCCCCGCCTCTGCCTCTAGGGCCCCGCCTCTCCCCTTAGGGGCCCCGCCTCTCCCTCTAGGGGCCCCGCCTCTCCCCTAGGGGCCCCGCCTCTCCCCCTAGGGGCCCCGCCTCTCCCCCTAGGGGCCCCGCCTCTCCCCCTAGGGGCCCCGCCTCTTCCCCTAGGCCCCTCGCCTCTGACTCTAGGGCCCCGCCTCTTCCCCTAGGGGCCCCGCCTCTTCCTTCTAGGGGCCCCGCTTCTTCCCCTAGGCCCCTCGCCTCTGACTCTAGGGCCCCGCCTCTTCCCCTAGGGGCCCCGCCTCTTCCCCTAGGGCCTGCTCGCCGGCCTGGGAAGCTCCAGCTCTTCTGCTAGTCCCGCTGGGCTGGGGCGCCAGCTGGCAACTTTCTTCAGGCTGCGCACCTTTCTCTTGGTCGTCTGTGACCTCTATGCCATTTTTCTCTTCTTCAGCTGCTTCAGGCCCCCTCCTCGAGTGCCCTGTCATGGCCCACCAATCTGGCCCGTGCGGCCCCGGTCCACCCTCTGGCATGTCGGGTGCCCCTTCCCTGGTGGCTGCTGAGAACTCAAGGCCCAGGCCAAGCTTGCCCACAACCCTTCTCCCGCGACCAGGGCAGAAAGCTTCTTTGTCTGACTCCATGCTCTTCATTTAACGTCCCCAAAGGACTGATTTATAAACTCTTGAGCCGAATGGCGTGGAGTTTTTTTTTTTTTTGAGACAGAGTCTCACTTTGTTGCCCAGGCTAGAGTGAGTGCCGTGGCGTCAGCCTAGCTCACAGCAACCTCAAACTCCTGGGCTCAAGCAATCCTGCTGCCTCAGCCTCCTGAGTAGCCGGGACTACAGGCATGTGCCACCATGCCTGGCTAATTTTTTCCATACATATTAGTGGGCCAATTAATTTCTTTCTATTTATAGTAGAGACGGGGTCTTGCTCTTGCTCAGGCTGGTTTGAACTCCTGACCTGGAGCAATCCGCCCGCCTGGGCCTCCCAGAGTGTTAGGATTACAGGCGTGAGCCACCTTGCCTGGCCTGGCATGGAGTTTTGTAGACAGATTGAGACGTGCCAGTTGGGATGAGGGCGTCATCTATTATAATGTTTAGTGCTACAGAATTAACCTTCATACAGGTCACATTTTGAACGAGCAAAACGCCATAGAGCTGGACATGGCCTTGTTTTTGGCACTGTTAAAAGGCAAACAGCTGATTAGAGCTTGTGCATGATTGAGTTGGCATTGGATATTATGCCCAATACTAATTCATAAATCAATACAGGTGAAATGTATAGAATGATGAATTGATGGTCACTGTAACTTACAGTGGTTCTGTTTAAACCATCATAAATTATGCATCAATTGAAGAGATTGTATACAGTATAGTGACAAACGAGAAGGAAAAGCAGAACACAAAAGTTTTATTTACAACACAATTATAATATAAATGGACATGACTATAAATAAAGATTGTAGAATACAGAACTGAAACTAGAAAATTGGACTCTTCTTACAGGAGGTTGAAGATGGTTCCTCCCGTTGGGGTATCCTGTAGATGCCTGGAGCTCTTTTGGTTCCTGCTCTTTCAGAATTCTGGTTACCGGGGATTTTCTTCTGTGAACTTCCCTACATCTGGTAGAGTACGGAGTATGCTGCAATAATAGAGACCCCCAAAATATAATGATTTAAATGAAATAGAAGCTTATTTCTCATATAATATCCCAGAGTTAGGGGTGGCACACAGACTGGCAAGGTGGCTCCACTCCATTAATTCACCCATGGACCCTGGTGTCTCTCCTCCTGATCCTCTGTCATCTACTAGGATATTTTTCCTCATTTGCATGGTTAAAGCAGAGGCACTGCAGTGTGCCAGCACTGACGCCATCTAGCGCTGGAGAAGAGCAAAAGAGCAGAGGTGGAGGGCAACTGACTTATTTTAAAGCATATCACTATCATTTACATTCCATTGGTGAGAACTTGACCACACTTGGTTGTAAGGGAAACTGGGAAATGTAGTCTCTAGTTGGGACTTCCTGTGCCCTGCTAAACATGTAATAGTGTAGTAAAAGGGGCAAACAGACTTTCGGGAACAACATTCTGCCACGTACCCATTTTCTTCCAACCAATTCCTTAAGAGAAGTTTGTTTATTTCCGTCTACAAACAGTTCTTGTTTGCAATCGAAGTACCTTAACTAATGCCTCATTCTTCAGGCCCTAATTTAAATGATACCTCCTCAAAGAGGCTACCCGAGTACCTTCTCTAAAAAAGATCCCTTCCCCTTTCTTGCCACCATTATTTATATTACAGTGTCTGGGTTCTTTTACTAGCACTTATCGCAGTTTGTAATTATAACTTTTTGCTACCTTTTTGCTTGTCTCTTCCATGTGTTTCTTTTCTTCACTACTACATCCTCATCACGTAACACAGTGCCTGTCATTGGAAAGGGAAGAAATGAATATTTGGTATTGAATGAAACAGTAGTCAAAGATGACTCAGAGAATTCTGAAGTGAACAACTAAATATCTTTAGTAGACAGTGTGAATATAGGAGCATCGAGCAAATTTGGAGGAAGAGATGATCGGTTTTGCTTGCAAATGAATTTGAAGTTTTGAACGATTTCAAGGTGACATCCAGTAGGCGGCTACAAATGTCGATATGGAGCTCTACAAAAGCATCAGATTGGAGTTACAGATTTGACAGTCTTGAGAATTGATGAAATTATGAATGAAGAACATGGAGAGAGACCAGAGAAGGTTTAGGAACTACAAGGAACAATATTTACAGAGTGGGCAGAGTGGAGACGAGCAAAGCCTAGAAGGACCTACCTGAAGCTGTCAACAAAAACCAGGGAGAAGAAATTTTCTGGGACTAGACAGCAAGCACAAGTGCTACAGTTGGGTGGTGGTGGTAAATTATGTCACCTAGGTCAGAAAGGGTCTCTTAAACCTGCCAATTAGGAGGCTTGGGTATGGAAGCCTTCGCTAGAATAGTTTCCGTGGATTGATGGGCTATGAGCTGAAGACAGAACGTTAGGAAGCAAATGTAGCAATGGTAGAACATGCTTTCAAGAAGTGCAGCTATGAAAGCAATGGAAAGATTTCATTTGGAAAGAGAGGCAAGGTCAAAGGAGAGTTTCTTTTTTAAGATGAAAGAGAGCTCGTAATCTCTTTGTGAGAGAGAGAGGTGGGGGGACGAGGGAAGGAGAGGGACGGTGGGAGAGAGAGTGGATGTGTGGAAATGATTGATGGTGGAATTTTTGCCAATGGGGTTTGAGTTAGGGAGAACAGAGGGTTGCTCTCTTCTGAAGATGTAAAGATAAATTTAGAGAAGGGGAGAGCAGCGAGGAGTTGAAAGAGTTCATATCTGATAGCCTTTTAATTTTTCTAAGACGGAGGTAGCAAAATTATCTGCACAGAGGTAGAGGGCAAAGTTTGGGCTAGCTGATCAACCATGGTTGGAAATTCTTTTTTCTTTCTTCTCCTCTATCCGTTCCCAATCTAAGCTTTCTCTAAAAGAACTTCAGGCTGCTAAATCCAAATTCTTCCACTAATCTACCCAGACAGTAGCTTCTCTAACAATAATGGACTAGGAACATGCGGGGGCGGCGAAAGCAGACGGTTGCCTTAGCCTCCTTTCCTTCTAGTAGTTAGGATTGAGCTAGCCTCCGGCACTTTTGCGGACCCCCAACCTCTGCCACTATGTGTTATTCCCCTTCGTACAGCGCAGGCACCTCCTAAATGCTTGCTGAGAATATGAAAGATTTAAAAGCAGATGGTTCCCTCCTAAGTAAGGTCCCCCCCAAAATGCAGCACGTATGTAAGGCCTGCTGAAGCAAGTAATGCTGAGGGACCAGGTAATCGTGTTTCCTTTTCTCCCCAGCTGCAAGTCTGGACACCACACCTACGAGTATTAAGCGCAGGCTCCCCGATTTCTGTTAAACAGTAACGCACGCAGCTTCGCAGCAAAACACCGGAAGCCGAGCCCACTACGGGTCAGGTGACTTTCCTCGCTAGGAACCCAGTGGGGGCAGGACAGCAGCCCCGCCCAGATGACGTCACGCGAATCAAGCCCGGAGACCGCCTCACGCCAGGCGTGCCCAAGCTCTCCACGCCCCGGACTCGTCCCTCCCCCCCGTGACGTCACCACACCCGTAGCCTCTAGTACGTTTTTGCAGCACTTGCGAGCGCCGGACGCGGTGGCGCGCGCCTGTAGTCCCAGCTACTCGGGAGGCTGAGACGGGAGGATCGCTTGAGCCCAGGAGTTCTGGGCTGTAGTGCGCTATGCCGATCGGGTGTCCGCACTAAGTTCGGCATCAATATGGTGACCTCCCGGGAGCGGGGGACCACCAGGTTGCCTAAGGAGGGGTGAACCGGCCCAGGTCGGAAACGGAGCAGGTCAAAACTCCCGTGCTGATCAGTAGTGGGATCGCGCCTGTGAATAGCCACTGCACTCCAGCCTGGGCAACATAGCGAGACCCCGTCTCTTTTGCTGTCCCCTCCTTTTAGACTTTAAAAACACCTTTTGAGATTAATACTGTTCCCGAATTTAAAGAAACTGTCTCCAAACTTAAGGAAAATTTGCCTCCCGCTGTGTTCCTACGTATTCAGGAGCCTACTAATGTACGCATTAAAAGCAGAAAAGATGTCATTGGGCTTTACATTTGGCTTCTTTGCGCTATTCCATTTGTCCTATGTTTTACGCTGCTTTTGGGGTTAAAGCTCGCCGGTGGGCTCAGGCTTCTTGGGCACTTGTAGCCACCTCATCGCTGACCCCTACTGGAGCACGGCCAGAACGTCTCGGCGAAAAGCTGTAATCTCCCTCGGCGCCGGCAGGGGCTGCTCGTTTGCCCACAGCCAGTCGGAGAAAATGGCCGCCCGGCCGCGCGGCGGGAAGTACGTTCCCCTAAGGACTCCCTAGCTCTTCCCGCGGCGGTCCGGTGTGCCGTTCTCGGTTACCACCCCTGTTTCCTTGCTCGGACCTGACCTTCCCTCCCCACCTCCTGCCGCGGCTGCCACCTCCTTTCACCCCGGTCCGGTTAAGGTTTTTGCTTTTGAATGTTGCGGACGGAAGGCGGGGCCAATCCGCAGCCCCTCACCCGAGTCCTCACGTTCCACTCGTGTACGGGCGGGGCTGACCTCCGACGAGGGACACCGCTACTCTCTTCTTGTAGGTAAAAAAAAAAATCACCTAAGCGGAGCCCACAATGCGCTCGTGATGTCGGAAGTGAGGGGCCAGCGAAGCAGAGCGCCACCGCCCGCTTGCCTCTGCCACCCTCGCCTTGCCTAAAGCGAGCGGCACTAGACTCAGAACCTGAGGGGCGCGACTGAAGCGCGGGAGGTTAGAGGCGGCGCCTCTGTGCCTGGGTCTTCAACCCAGTGCTAGTGACAGCAAAAACCTCTGTAGCCCCCACGGAGCCATATTAGTGCTGTCATAGTGCTCTCTCATTTTTAAAAGAAGTAAGCGAATAAAGTATGAAAGAAGACACTTGAAATCTTTCAGAAGTCCTTGGTGGCCTGTAATTAAAAAATCTTTATGAAAAAACTGTCTTGGAGGGTTCCCTGTCAAATTCAGGTACCGTAGGGGCAGTGGAAACTGGTCAAGCGTTTACGTCAGTCTTAACATTATTCTGATAAACTATTGGGCGTTTATATATATATATATTTTTTTTTTTTAGAGATAGGATCTTGCTCTGTCACCCAGGCTGGAGTGCAGTGGCACGATCATAGCTCACTGCTGCCTTCAACTCCTGGGCTCAAGCAATCCTGCTTCAGAGGTCTCCTGAGTGGCTAGGACTACAGGTGGGCACTACCACGCCCCACTACTATTGAAAATTTAAAGCCTTCAAGCACTAAACACAGATTTTCATTACTATCTATAAAATGAAGAAGGAAAGGGACAATAGACTAAACTTTTCATAAAGCTAATTATATTCATTTTTTTTTTTTCTGTTAATGCTCATTGCATTTTGAACAAAGATAACCATCAGAAAAGACCTCATTTTTCCTGTTGTTGTTTCTGGATCTGTCTTCTTCTAGGTCTTATTCCTGTTCTTCAGAGCAACTTTTCAAGAATTCGAAAATCACCTTTCAATGAATGCATTTTTACTAACTGGAAATATGTGGAGATGCTATTTAAAACATACACACATATACCTTTGCCCTCTCTCCACCCCACAAAATAGGAGGCAAAATACTTTTGGCATGTTTCATTTGTTTTTCATTAAATGGATCCCTGAATTTGGCCCAAGATGACTTAGCTGTGGATGTAAGGACTGCGTTTGAGTTGCTACCTCTGTTAGCCCTGGGGTTCCTACCACCCTCAGACCTCTGGGAGAACTTCCCAGCTTTGTGAAACTGAGGTGTGACAAGCAGCGTGATTCCCCCCTCGCTAAAGATGTCTATGTGCTAACCAACCGAGGAATATAGACAGGCCTTTGAAGCTCCAAATTCCAGGAAAGGGATTCTTCCTTAGAGCCTACAGAAGGAATGCAGCCCAGCTGACCCATTTGGTACTTCTGACTTCCAGAACTCAAAGATAATAAATTTGGGTTGTTTAAGCCTCTAAATTTGTGCTGAATTGTTACAGCAGGAATAGAAAAGTAATACATGGGAGGAACCAAGCTTAGTCTCTACCTGACAAAACTGTGTGAGGTCAGAAAGATCAGAAAGGAATCATTTCAGTCACTGTCGTCTTTACTTTTTAAAAAAACTTTTTGTATTGAACACATTTTTACATTAATACTTTTTTCCTCTGTGTGTGTGTCTGTGTGTTGGCCATAGTTTTAAACTTTCAATTGTGTTTAGGGTGAGGGTTAGTGTAGAATACTTTTTACATACAGTGACTTTAAAGTTTTATGTATTCATATTTATTAATCTAATCCTTTATAGTTTCTGCTTTTGGTGTTTTGCTTTGAAGGGTCTCACCCATGCCAAGACCATATAAATATTACATAAATGTTTATGACTTTTTTATCTTTCAGAGTATATGCTGATTCAAAAAATAACATTCTTTGTTCAAAATAATGCTTTTTTTGTTCTAAGCTCTAAATTTGTTTACTATTAGTATTAGAACTATTAAAAGAAAAACTTTAGACAAATTAAATGTATCACAATTTATCTGAGCAAAGAATGATTCACGAACAGGACAGTATTCAGAGCCACAAGAGGTTCAGAGAGCTCTACATTTAAGAGGCATTTTTAGGCAGAAAAGGGAAGTGAGGTACAGGAACAACTTGATTGGTTACAGCTCAGTGTTTGCCTTTTTAGACATCGTCTAATCAGTTGGCAGCCTGTTACTGGCTAGAGCTTGCTGCTGTGATCATCTCAGACTCAAGTATTTGTAACAAGAATATACTCTTAATTGGGCTTTCAATTTGTTTACATACTAAATTAGGTTGCAGTTCAATATTTAGGGACTCAAAATAGTGACAGCCTTAAGCCAAATTTAACAGAACCCTTTTTATATTAAATGTATTTGCTTAAATTTGCCTATTTTTTTGTGTTATTTATTGTATATAACAAACTACTCCAAAATTTAGTAGTTTGAAATAACTGCCACTTTATTATATTTCATGATTTTGGGGTTCAGAAATAATTCAGCAGAGCTTTGGCCAGATTTCTGAAGCCCAAAATCTGCCCTGCTCCAGGTGATGTTGACTATAGTACTTATTTGGTGGCTGGTCTAACAGGGAAGGTCCAATATGACTTACTTCACATGCCTGTAGCTTGACAAGGTTGGATATAAAGCTGGGCTCAGGCATGCCCCTCTCTGTCTCCATGTAGTCTCAAGGGCTCTCTACAGCAAGTTAGTTATTAGACTTCTTACATAGTGACTCAGGCTTTAAGAGACCAAGTTGGAAGCTACCAGTCTTCTAAAAGGATAGAGCCCCAAATAGCATAGAATCAGTTCTCTCTGCTGTGTTTTTTTGGCCAAAGCAGTCATAGGCCAGCCTACATTCAAAGGTGGGGAGAGATCAGAACCTACTCCGTGGGTGTTAAAGCAGGTGTGGCCAATTTTAATTTCTACCACACCTATCATTTCCCCCCCCCTCTGCATTGAAATCAGGTTTTGCTATGTTGGCTAGGCTGGTCTCAAAGTCTTGGGCTCGAACACTCCTACTGCTTCAGCGTCCTGAGTAGCTGGGATTACAGGTGCCCAGCTCATGTACTGATCCTTTAACTTTGTTTTTTTCTCTGTTTGTTTTGTTTTTTACCTTTATGAGATATGTCATATATATGAAAGTGTGCATAAGACATATATGTAATGTAAGCTTAAAGAATTTATAAAGCAAAAAAAAAGCCTATATAACTAGCATTTAGAAATAGAATTTGATCTGCGCACCAGAATCCCACGCCCAAATACTCCTCTCTCTTAGATATAACCCATTCTTCTGACTTTGTGACATTATCTTGTTGTTTGTTATAGTTTTTTTTTTTTTTTTTTTTTGAGACAGAGTCTCGCTTTATTGCCCAGGCTAGAGTGAGTGCCGTGGCTTCAGCCTAGCTCACAGCAACCTCAAACTCCTGGGCTCAAGTGATCCTACTGCCTCAGCCTCCAGAGTAACTGGGACTACAGGCATGTGCCACCATGCCAGGCTAATTTTTTCTCTCTATATTAGTTGGCCAATTAATTTATTTCTATTTCTAGTAGAGACGAGGTCTCACTCAGGCTGGTTTTGAACTCCTAACCTCGAGCTATCCGCCTGCCTCAGCCTCCCAGAGTGCTAGGATTAAGGTGTGAGCCACTGCGCCTGGCCCGTTATAGTTTTAATATCTACACATGCATCCTGAAATAACTATTTGAACAGTGTTGACTGCTAGAAAGTTCTTCCTTACATTAAAACTTAATCTGTTACTCTAAAATTAGCACTTACTTTAACCCTTGGGTTTGCAAATAACAAATTTAGCATCATTTTTCATCCATAAGAATCTCAATTATTTCCTGTGTTTCTTGGTTTCAATCTCATCTCATTTCACTATTTGTCCAATTTGTATAACTTTCTTGGAAAATATGATTCCTCAGTATAGGATAAAGTATTCTACCTCTGGTTTGCTATCTAAGCATAGGACTAAAAAAATTCCATCTCTCATTCTACATTCCAAACTTCTATTGATTAGTGATGGCCAAACACAATTATGCCTAATGCTGAGCTTATGAGACTAAAATATGTCATATAAAACTGTGCCTAGGGCTTACTTTATGGCTATTGAATAAATATATGGAAGAATAAAAAAGCCTTGTTAAATATGCAGACTAGAATATGGCAGAATAGGGAATTCCTAGTCACTGTACCTCTACAATAGCAAGAAATAAGTGGCAAAACTGTCAGAATCAACTGTGCTTTGAATTCTGAAATCTCATAAAAAAATTACAACAACCAGAGCAATGGTTGATGAAGAAAAAACTGCTGAATTTTGGTAGGAAATCTAGGTAGCCTTTTAATTTACCCTGTTACCATTTCCTACTTCCCAGTTTGGCAGTGGCCTTGAAAACAGAGCTCACATTTCTTGAGCAAGGTGCTGGTAGCAGAGGGAACAGTACAGACTTTATTCTCCAAGAATTGTGGTTGTGTATTTTGATTTGCCTGGTGATTCCATAAGGATTAGCTCAAGGACTTCCCTCTCCTCCCTTTTTTTCGCCAGGGCTGGGGATGCTTTATGGACAGCATTTGTTGGAAACATTTAGATCCAAATGTGTTAGCTGCTGCCACCTGGTGCAAGAAATAACACTCAGGGTAAGAAATAGACCCAAAGCCTGAAATACCTTGGGGAATAAGGGCTGTGTAAGGCTCTGGTATATTTCAAGGAATCTAGAAGCCTATACAACACACCTGCCCAGGGCAGGAAAGATGCTCAGAAAAGACATGAGAAGACCCTAAGCTCTTACTTCTGGCTGCTCTTCAGACCCTAAGCAAGAAGGAAATTGAAGGCTAAGGTAGAGTTGTAAATAAATCTCCAGGCTAAATGTTGAAGAAATGCCCTGACACAGACCAACCTGCCAAGTGATGTGAGAGTTCTTTTGTTTTTTTGGTTGATTGGTTCTACATTTAAGAAAATTCCTGTGACATTTTCAGTGGACTGTGTTTTTCTGATGAAATGGAAAGTTCAGTGACCACAAACAACAAAGAGTAAAGACAGCAACACTGGTTCAGAAGTTCACAAACAAACAGCAACAATAAGCAATAAAAACAAACACTGGAAATGTGAGGAAATCAGATTTCCAGAGATACTACATTATAATGCTAAAAATGACCAATTTTCAACAAAAATTGTAAGTATGCAAAGAAACAAGAAATATAGCAGAAAAAAAGGAAATTATAGGAACTATCAATGAGGAAGCTCAGGCAGTAAACTTACAAGACAAAGACTTTATTCATTTAGAGATAGAGTCACACTCTGTTGCCCAGGCTAGAGTGCTGTGGCATCAGCCTAGCTCACAGCAACCTCCAACCTCACTCCTCAGCTTCTGGAGTAGCTGGGACTACAGGCATGCACCACTATGCCTGGCTAATTTTTTCTATTTTTAGTAGAGACGGTCTTGCTCTTGCTCAGGCTGGTCTCAAAACTCCTGACCTCAAGCGATCCTTTGGCCTCAGCCTCCCAGAGTGCTAGGATTACAGGCGTGAGCCACCGCGCCTGCCTGGAGACTTCTCAAAGAACTAAAAACAGAACTATCATTCAATCCAGCAATCCTACTACTGGGTACCTATCCAGATGAATGCAAATCATTACATAAAATAGACATCTGCACTTGTATGCTTATTGCAGCACTATTTACAATAGCTAAGCCATGGAGTCAACCTAACTGTCCATCTTCAGATGATTGGAAAAGGAAAATGTGGTACATATACACCATGGAAGACTACCCAATAATAAAAAAGAATGAAATCATGTCTTTTGCAGCACATGGATGGCATTAGAGGCCATTATCCTAAGTGAAATAATTCAGAAACAGAAAGCCAAATACTCATGTTCTCACTCATAAGTGGGAGCTAAACAATGGGTACACATGGACATACAGTGTAGAAGAATAGATATTTGAGACTTCAAAAGATGGGGGTGTACCAGGGGGGCGAGGGATGAAAAATTACCTACTGTGTACAATATACACTATTAGGGTGATGGGTACACTAAAAGCCCAGCTTTCACCATTATGCAATATATCCATGCAGAAAAACTGCACTTGTACCCTCTAAATTTATTTAAAAACCCAAAACCAAAATTTATGGAATTTAGTAAGTGAAGTTCCCTTGCAATCTTTATACTTACCTTTACCTACTTCTCCCCTTATGCATGTTCTTGCACATACCTTGCAATGCCCATTTCCCTTGACAGACAAGGTAGAAGCAAGCATGAATTAGTCTACCGGTTGATTCTCCCACGTAAAACTGAAATTGTCATCCTGCTCTTATCTTATCCATCTGGGGCCCTAGGGTGAGAGTTTTGCTATAAAGTACTTCGATTTTTGTTTTTTAAAGAAACACTTGAGGATTGTCCCTTTCAATGTGGAGTCTTTACATGAGCTGCATTTATGGAAAATATTTAGGCGGTCTGGGAACACCTTCAAAGCCAACCTTAGTATGGTTTATGTACAATTAAACCTCTCACTTGAACACTTTAAAGTCAACTTGGCTCCCAGTCTTTCCTAAACCTTCCAAATGGTTTATTTCATATTTTGGGCTATTCTGTATGCTGTATGTGCTGTAGCCATTTTTGCACCTGCAGTTCCCGGGTTTCCTGAATTGGCAACGGTGCCCTTTCTGCTCAGAGTCGCGCTCTGCTGGTCGGAAGTCCGATTGCTACCATCTATAGCCTGCAGACTCTAGGGTCTCCCTGCAGCTCTCGCGAGCGCCGGACGCGGTGGCGCGCGCCTGTAGTCCCAGCTTCTTGGGAGGCTGAGACGGGAGGATCGCTTGAGTCCAGGAGTTCTGGGCTGTAGTGCGCTATGCCGATCCGGGGTGTCCGCACTAAGTTCGGCATCAATATGGTGACCTCCCGGGAGCGGGGGACCACCAGGTTGCCTAAGGAGGGGTGAACCGGCCCAGGTCGGAAACGGAGCAGGTCAAAACTCCCGTGCTGATCAGTAGTGGGATCGCGCCTGTGAATAGCCACTGCACTCCAGCCTGGGCAATATAGCGAGACCCCGCCTCTTTTTGAGTTCTCACCTTAAAGTATGTTTTCTCCCCGTGCATCTACTTTAACAGCAGAAAGTGCTGCATTTACATTCTAGCACGACTGTATTCCTCACTACACCGCGAATCCCCCCTGTGGGGAGGCTTGGCTTATTTTCATTTTTGCCTTACTTAACCATTATCTAGTGAAACACTTGAATATTCAGGTTGTCCAGAGTTCCCGAAGCACCGATTGTATATCAGGTACTAGGCTGAGTCTCGGGGACTCCAAGACCGCGGTCGGATGAGCATCCTAAAATACGCTGCAGAATGCTCCATCGGACAGCAGGACCCACAAAACAGGAACTCCTGTTTGAGGGTTCGTCTTGATCGCTGAGGGTAATCTCAGGAGGAACGAAACAGCTCCGCTTTGTTACATGTCAAAATTTTACACGTCCGAATAGCCTAGCGGGCAAGGTGGCGTTGCTTTTCTACTCTGCGTCCTACAGCCCACCTGGGGAAATCCTCCTTGTAAGCGCCTCGAAACTTGTTACGACCAGCAGGGGTCACTGTGGAGGCGGGTTCGAGTCCCAAGACACGAGGGTGCGAGCAGAATAATCCACAAGGTTTAAGGAAGGAGTTCAGTTTCAAGAGAATAGTTTGGATCGGTTTCGAATTGTTTAGGTACAATAAAAAGCGAGTCGACGGCCATTCAACAGCTGAATCCTTTAGGGAAGCGACGCAAGTTACGTCCGCTTCAAGGAATATTGGGTCTTCTGCGCTGCCGTAGATCACCGCCAAGTGCGCCTGCGCGGAAGAGTAGCGGCGTCGAGTCAAGCAGTCAGTGGAGGAAACTGCGGTAGCGACCCTCAAACCTCACCATGAAGACCCGCTTTAGCACCATTGACCTGCGCGCCGTGCTCGCAGAGCTGAATGCTAGGTACGGTCCCCTAAGTGACCAGGCTCATGCATGGAGTGCAGGAGGCAGAGGCTGGGGCCCCACGGGTGAAAAACAAGACTAGTCTGATGTTTCCTCTTATTTTCCAAGTGCTTTTCTTCTGTGGACCTGGCTAGGCCTTGGGTGGGCGAGCGCGTGGCGTCTTTCCCGTGGTCCTCAGGATACCTTGGGGCCCCCAGGCACCGCGTGTCCCACTCCTCGCCCTCTCGGCTCTCTGCCTTGTCTTGCTAGTTTCCTTGTCCCGCTAGCGCGACGCTCTTGCCTTATTGGCTTGGGTCACCCGTATCCGGTAGCAGCGTTTGGGAGAACAAGAGACGCCAGAGTGGTCATTTGCTGCAGAGGTTTCCAGACCGAAGGCCTGGTTTCTTCAGTGCCCCTCCCCCCAAAGAGAGAGAGAGCATTGCTATTTTAGCTGGATTTAACAGATTTGGACTGAGACCGGGATTCTAGTCTTGTTTGTATTATTGAGGCGTGTGAGCAGACTTCGGGGGCTTCGTTTAACCTTTTTCCCCCTTAGTAATACATTGATTGGATTATATTTTATTTTCCTTTCCCCCCAAATTGGGGCATTTCAAAGAGGCAAGGCATTGTAGGTGTTCGTTCCTAGGGCTGATAGACTGCTTTTGTTTTTAAATGGTACATTTAAGTTTTGAGCTGAAAACCTGTTGGCCTCCAGGCTCTGCTCCCTGGTTGACCCCAGATTCTTAGATCCTAAGATCCCCTCTTTCCTAGCTTTAATTAAATTGTG
This sequence comes from Mirza zaza, assembly GCA_008750895.1. Lineage (NCBI taxonomy): Eukaryota > Metazoa > Chordata > Mammalia > Primates > Cheirogaleidae > Mirza > Mirza zaza. The sequence continues at coordinate 10,077 of VSMD01126025.1, read as the reverse complement.
TGCAGTTTTATGTTTTCGGCAATAGTATGATATATTACTTGTTTCCTTTGTCTTTGCAGCTTGTTAGGAATGAGAGTAAACAATGTTTATGATGTGGATAATAAGACATACCTTATTCGTCTTCAAAAGTAAGAACATTTTAAAGGCTTGTTTTACTTTTGGTAATTAAGTATGAGATTACTGATTTTTAAGTTTGCATTTTAAGTCTGTTTCACAGAGTTAGCTTTGGCAAATGCGCTAAAACAATTTTGACTTTTTTCTTCTACAGACCAGATTTTAAAGCTACCCTTTTACTTGAATCTGGCATACGAATTCATACTACAGAATTTGAGTGGCCTAAGAATATGATGCCGTCTAGTTTTGCCATGAAGGTAAATTTTAAGTTATACTTGAAGCTAAATTTTAAGGGATTGCTTACTAACAGTTGAGTTTTTAGACTGGTTTTCTTTTACTGTTATGAATAAAATACAGATAAATGAAGGTAGAGGGAGTAGTTGATAAATAATAGGATGGATAAAGTAGATATTTATTAATTGACTTTTCCCTGTTACCTTTCACACCCTATTCTCCAAATCTTTCTGTTCCCAGTCACCATTCTAGTTCATGCTTTAATCATGTTCAACCTTATAGTCTCTTAACTATAGTCCACTTCTCCCCACCAAAACAATTATAAGTTAAACCAACATTAATTTTTCTAAAGCATTGTTTTCATTAGTTATCTCACCTTTTATGGTTCCCTAATTTCTGAATCTGTATTCTATATCCTGGTATTATTGGCTTTCTATGTCCTCCCCTTTATTTTCCTAGCCTTATCTTCCAGAACCCACTATTGTGAATTGTTTTCCTCTACCCAATCTGTATTTTGTTGGAATACTTAATGATGTTAATGTATTACTAAGCCATATCTTTTCACTCTTCACTTTCTCTCTTTGCTTTTGTTTTATTAAAACTGAGATTTTACATTTGTGGACATGTTACCCATTATTTTATTGGCATAATATATAGATTGAAAGTTCATGTGGTACAGAAGAAAAACTTCAGAGTTAGATAAACCTAAATTTAATGGTTTTGCCGGTAAATAACTTCATAACTTGAAAAAGCTATGTGACATCTTGGAACTTAGTTTATTTAAATGTAAAATGTGAATGATACCTCCGTTGTGGAGTTATTGGTGAGGATTAATTGAAGTGACGTGTAAAGCATCTAACACAATGCCTGACACATATTAGAGTTCCATATATGTTCATTTCCTTCTTCCTCTCTTCCTCACTTTCCTTCAGAAATTTATTTGTTATGGCATTGTGTTATTTCATTAGAGGCTTTACAGAGAAGAGCTTTGCCCCCAGCAACTTAGAATCTGTTTTGGATTACAAGTTAGGTAAGTGTTTCCCATATCACAAGGACTGTCACACAGTTACCAGATTATTGAATTTACTTAATAGTATCCCAAAATGGGTTACTATTATTTTTTTGAGGTTTTTGGGTTTGAGGTTGCTGTGAGCTAGGCTGACACCATGGCACTCAATCTAGCCTGGGCAACAAAGTGAGACTCTGTCTCAAAAAAAAAAAAAGAATGGGAGTTAATACATTTGAATATGAAATAGATTAATCAGAAGCTTAGAGACAATACCATAAAAATTCTATTTGGGATAGAAAATTCTCTTGGGGCGTATGCTTAATAATAATGACACTTTACATAAAGCAGATGAACAGTATATGTTTCACTTAAGTTGTTTAACAACTCAGTGGAGTATGAAGAACAAATATTATCATTTCAGTTTTACAGATGAAGTAACAGGCCAGTGAGAGATATGACACTAGGATTGTGTAACCATCTCCAAATCAGGCTATTCCAATTGGTGGCCAATCATTGAAAATAAAATGTTAGAATTCTCTGAGTTAGGTGAACATGTCAATCTAAATGTGTAGAAAGATTCCCTCCATTGGAGCAAACAGTATTAAGCACTTTATAAGTAAAGAGCTGTTACTGTTGTATAGCATGGGCAGGGGCATGTTCAGTATGTGGTAAATCACAGTGATTGTTCCAAGTATTCATGTTTGGGGATGTTAATTATAGCTTTGTGGCACTGAGCAGATTATTTTCACCAAGTTGCTGACAGGGAAATAAACTTTACATATATACTATATGTCCATCTGTTCTCACCATGATAAATAATCCCTTTTTTACCATTCTATGGTGCAGACTCTGTCCTTTCAAGGATGCCCTTTATCTTTATTTTAACTTCATTTTTCATGAATAAAATTGTTATTGGGAGACTTTGGAAGAACTGCCTGTGATTTTTACCTAGGGGTTTAAAGATAGCCCTACATGTAGGTCACTTTGTAAATCAAAATAGGCTACTCTTAAAACTACTGAATTAAGGAGGGAGAGATTGTTCTAAGAAGTTTGAAAAATCTTGTGTCTGCTTAAATATATAAGTACATAAAATGGGAATTTTAGTAGACTTGAACTATAAGATCTAGAGAACTATTCTAGTTATGTGAAAAGGTTGGCGTTAATTTTAAGAATGAAATTTTGTATTAAGTTTTTGGTTTTTTTAAAGTGATTTTAGATTAACTTCTCTATAAAATTTATCTTGTATTTGAGTCTTGAAGAAAGCATTCTTACTGGTCTTGACTAGGGGTTTTTTCAAATTTCAAAATTAGAAACAGTTATAAGATTTTTTAGGGGCTACAGAATTGGCTTGTTACCAGTTCATGCCATACTTAAATATTTGTACTAAAGGATGGTGCATGTAATCTAAAATAATAAGTATTGACTAAGTAATTTGTATTTGAGTTTGGCATGCTAATTTTGTTTTAATTGTTAATAAGAACAAGAGCTTTATGGTCAGGGATAGGAGGAATGGGGTTTGATAAAGAATGGGAGTTATTACATTTGAATATGAAATAGATTAGGCCGAGCGTGGTGGCTCACACCTGTAATCCTAGCACTCTGGGCGGATTGCTCGAGGTCAGGAGTTCGAAACCAGCCTGAGCAAGAGCGAGACCACCGTCTCTACTATAAAGAGAAAGAAATTAATTGGCCAACTAATACATATAGAAAAAATTAGCCGGGCATGGTGGCGCATGCCTGTAGTCCCAGTTACTTGGGAGGCTGAGGCGGTAGGATCACTTGAGCCCAGGAGTTTGAGGTTGCTGTGAGCTAGGCTGATGCCATGGCACTCAATCTAGCCTGGGCAACAAAGTGAGACTCTGTCTCAAAAAATAAAAAATAAATAAAGAATGGGAGTTAATACATTTGAATATGAAATAGATTAATCAGAAGCTTAGAGACAATACCATGAAAATTCTATTTGGGATATATTAATAAATTTTGTGGGAATAAACTGGGCAAGGTGGTGTGTACCTGTAGTCCTAGCTACTTGGGAGGCCAAGACAGGAGGATCACGTGAGTCCAGGTATTAAAGTCCAGCCTGGGCAACATAGTGAGACTCCATCTATAAAAAAAAGAAAAAGTTTGTAGGAATAGAGGGTAATTGGATGTGACTGACTTGGGGGATTAATTTACAGGATACCATGAGTTCATGGTCCATAGTTGGTATATATTTGAAGTGGAAGATTAGTGGAAACCACTAATCTTGAATGTAAGTAAAGCCACAAAAGGAAATTTGTATACTTAAAAGATTGGCATAGAAAGAAACTTTTAGAAAAATAAAGGTTATGACTTTAAGTGAGGTCACCGGGCAAGAACAAGTGATTTAATGGCCATATAAAGCAACAAAGCAAATTTTGCTATAGGTCTATCATTGTCTACTTAAAAATTGAATGTAAAATGCTGCTTCAGAGTTAGCAGTCAGTTGTCCAAAATGTTTTTCTTCTGATTATTATTTGTAAGTTTTTATGGCTATATAGTTATTTACTACCTTTTAAAAATATTATTCCTGATGATAATGAAAGAAGCTTACTTGTAAACCAATATGAAGTAGTTAGGAATTTATGTTTTACTGTATGAATGCCTTTTTCTTCTATTTCTTGCTAGTGCCGAAAACATTTGAAGAGTCGGAGATTAGTCAGTGCAAAACAGCTTGGTGTGGATAGAATTGTAGATTTTCAGTTTGGAAGTGATGAAGCCGCTTATCATTTAATCATTGAGCTCTATGATAGGGTAAGTTAATTTTGGGGGATGGGGTAAAGGAGAATTCATTATTAATCATTCATGTCATAATGCTGTATAACATGGGTTGGGAACATCTTTTTCTATGTCAAAGATGTTGATACACTAGGAAAATAAGTACCACACAAGTTAAATATAATTTTCCAGTAGTAACGTTCTGGAGGTATGAATTTAGGCAAACCTTAACCCTTTGGGATAGCATTATGAATATAGGAGATGAAGATCCGAGAATCAAAGAAATTATTTGGTACTTTACATTTCAGGGCTAATATATTGCAACCAGAAAATAGTCCAATATAGTCATGTGCTGCATGATGATGTTTTGGTCAGTGATGAACCACATATACAACATTGGTCCTGTAAGATTGTAAGAGAGCTGAAAAATTCCTATCACCTGGAGACATCTTGATGACCCTGACCCAGTTTAGGCATAGGCTGATGTGTATGTTTGTGTCTTAGTTTTCAATGAAAATGTTTAAAAAGTACAAAAATTAAAAAAATGTTTAAAACAGAAAAATGCTTTGGGGACGGGGGCATGGGCAATATATATAACCTTAACATTTGTAACGCCATAATATGCTGAAATAAAAAGAAATAGAAAAATGCTTATAGAATAAGGATATAAAGAAAATGTTTTTGTACAGCGCTACAATGTGTTTGCGTTTTAAGCCAAGTGTTATTACAAAAGTGTCAAAAAGTTTTAAAAAGTTTTAAAGTTGATAAAGTAAAAAGGTTTTATAGTAAGATAAGGTTAATTTACTATTGAAGAAAAAAAATGTGTTATGAACTTAGTGTAGCCTAAGTATATAGTGTTTATAAAGTCTACAGTAGTATATGATAATGTCTTAGGCCTTCACATTCACTCACCACTCACTCACGACTCACCCATCACCCAGAGCTACTTCCAGTCCTGCAAGCTCCATTCATGGTAAGTGCCTTATACAGATGTACCTTTTTTTTTAAAATCCTTTATACCATAATTTTACTGTACCTTTTCTATGTTTCGGTATACAAATATTTACCATTGTGCTACAGTTGCCTATAGTATTCAGTACATAACATGCTGTACAGGTTTGTAGCTTGGGAACAATAGGCTATACCATAGAGCCTGGGTGTGTAGTATTGTACGCCATGTAGTTTTATGTAAGTACACTCTATGATGTTTGCACGATGACAAATTGCCACATTTCTTAGAACATATCCCCGTTGGTAAGCCATATATGACTATAGTCTGTTCATTTTGGGGTTTACCTTCGTTAGTATTACGTTTGTGAGATTCATTGATGTTGTTTAGGGTTCCTTTAGCTCCACATTCTTGCCAACACTTGGTATTTGTCTTTCAGTTCAGTAGAGCTCTTTGTGTAATCTGATTATGAGCCCTTTGCTGGTTATTTGTGTTGTAAATATCCTTTTCCACTCTAACTCGATTTTTTACTCTTCTAATGGTTCTCGATTTTAAAGTAGTTTAGTTTATCGTTTTCTTTATACTTGGCAATATTTTTATATCTTATTTAAGAAATCTTTTCTTCCCCAATAATTTCTTTATCTTTCATATTTCACATCAATTTAGAAATCTCAGCAACTAAACACAAATTTATTTATTTATTTTTTGTATTTTTTTTAAATTTCAGCATATTATGGGGTTCAGATGTTAAGGTTAACGTATATTGCCCATGCCCCTCTACTCCCTCGAGTCAGAGCTTCAAGCGTGACCATCCCCCAAATGTTGCACATCTCTCTCATTATGTTTGTATATTCCCATCCCCTCCTCCCCCTCCCACCTGCCTGACACCCGATTAAACACGATTTAATTTAATTTAATTTATTTATTTATTTTGAGACAGAGTCTCACTTTGTTGCCCAGGCTAGAGTGAGTGGCATGGTGTCAGCCTAGCTCATAGCAACCTCAAACTCCTGGGCTCAAGTGATCCTGCTGCCTCAGCCTCCTGAGTAGCTGAGACTACAGGCATGCGCCACCATGCTCGGCTAATTTTTTCTATATATATTAGCTGACCAATTAATTTCTTTCTATTTATAGTAGAGACGGGGTCTCGCTCTTGCTCAGGCTGATTTCGAACTCCTGACCTCGAGCAATCCGCCCACCTCGGCCTCCCAGAGAGCTAGGATTACAGGCGTGAGCCACCGCGCCTGGCCCACGATTTTAAATAATAGTCATTTTCACTACAACATAGAATTGTAGAAGATCTCTTTATAATGCTCTAACTGCATAATAATCTTTAAGTGTTAATGTAGGGCAAGCAGTTGAGGTTCCTGTGTGAGTTACTTTTTAAGTCCGAAATTGTGAAGGGGCTGAGAATTTACACTGCTTACAAGTTTGCCTGCCATAGTTTTATATTTTACTTACATACTACTGTATTTGTACACATTCATATTGACAGAAGAACATAAGACCTCTGGGTCAGAGAAATAGACCATTTATTATAGCAAAACAGCAACCAGAGCAGTACCTTGTGTTAGTTCCTAATTCTCACGGGGTGATATGATGAGGCCAAATGTTACTTGTGTGTACAGTGTGATGCACCACAGGAGAGGGAAGGAGAGGAATCCTGAAATTAGGAGAATATGATTTTTTTAAAATTCTCAATGTGATAGTAAGGAGAATATGATCTTTTAACAAGGCTGGTAGTGATTCTGCCCTCCAGAAAGATATTACTCATTACTCTGGCATGTAAGCAAATGTGTACAGGGAAGAGAAGGAGAGAGCTTTACCTTCATTAACTTGGGATGTCTCTGGGGAAATATATATCTCTTATTCTTTACAGAAGGCCACACTGTCTCTAGCTTCTAAGGCATGATTGCTGTTCAAACACCTCCTTTGTTCCATCCATGCAGGAACATGAGAAATCCATGGAGAATTGTCCTCCAACAGTTACTCCATGTTGTATTTATTTATAGTGTAGGTGTGCTGAATGCCATACCTTAGTCAGGAAAGAATAGGATCTACTTGGAATTTCGGAAAAGTTAAAATCCCACGGCATTGTGCTTACATAGGAACAATGGAACTGATTCAGAAGGGTCATAATTAAGTTAATTTTGGCTAAGGATTTAGCTTCTTCGTTCTTTTTCTCATTATTCTAATATTTTCCTTCTCTCTTTTCCCCTTCATCTCTTCTATAAACCATAGGCATTAAACTATCAAAAAATTATTTGGTATTGTATATACAAGAGACCGAAGTTTCTGTTTCTTTTGGAGTATTTAATGAATCATCATCAGTTAGTGCTTTCTTTACTTTTCTGCTATGGTGTCTGTAGGACCAGATGGCTAGTTATTAGACAAAGACTTCTGAAGCCTTAAGCATGAGCACTTCATTGTTGATACTGGTCCTCTCGGAGGATTTTGTGATAGGATGACCTGGATGTGGGACAGGGGCAATGAGACCAGCTGCTGATTCCTGCACTTCTCTTTGCCAATGCTTCCTTTTACTGTCTTTCTGCCCCCTCCCCTGCAGGCAGCAGCAGCTGCAGCTGCTGCCCATCTGGAATTGATTTTTGTATGTGGTCTTAGGTAGTGGTAAGTTTTCTTTTTTAATTGTCTGGTGCCCTTTAAAAATTTGTTTTAGGCCAGACATGGTGGCTCACACCTGTAATGCTAGCATTCTGGGAGGCCGAGGCGGGTGGATCATTTGAGCTCAGGAGTTCCAGACCAGCCTGAGCAAGAGCGAGACTCCGTCTCTACTATAAATAGAAAGAAATTAGCCAAACAACTAAAAATAGAATAAAAAATTAGCCGGGCACAGTGGCGCATGCCTGTAGTCCCAGCTACCTGGGAGGCTGAGGCAGGAGGATCGCTTGAGCCCAGGAGTTTGAGCTTGCTGTGAGCTAGGCTGACACCACGGCCCTCTAGCCTGGGCTACAGAGTGAGACTCTGTCTCAAAAAAAAAAACAAGATAATTTTTTAAAAATCTTTTTATTTTGAAATAATTATAGATTCATAGGAAGTCGAAAAGATAGTACAGAGAGGTCTGATATACCTTCACTCCATTTGTCCTGGTTGTTACATCTTACATAATTATAGTACAATATAAAATTAGAAAATTGACATTGGTACACCGTATGCATATAGTTCTGTGCATTTTACCATGTTTATCTACATGGTACTCACCATTGCAGTCAAGATACAGAATTCTTTCATTACCACAAGATCTTCCTTGTGATACCCTTTTTTCTTTTTTTTTTTTTGAGACAGAGTCTCACTCTATTGCCCTGGCTAGAGTGCCATGGCCCCAGCCTAGCTCATAGCAACCTCAAACTCCTGGGCTCAAGCGATCCTTCGGTCTCAGCCTCCCAAGTAGCTGGGACTACAGGCGTGCGCCACCATGCCCGGCTAATTTTTTCTATGTGTTTTTAGTTGGCCAATTAATTTGTTTCTATTTTTAGTAGAGACGGGGGTCTCGCTTTTGCTCAGGCTGGCTTCAAACTCGTGACCTCGAGCGATCTACCCGCCTCAGCCTCCCAGAGTGCTAGCATTACAGGCATGAGCCACTGCACCCAGCCGTTGTGATACCCTTTTATACTGTAATAACACCCACTCTCATCCTCCCTCCATTCCTAGCCCCTGGCAACTATGAGTCTATTCCATCTCTAATTTTATTATTAGAAATTGGGTCTTCAAAAAAAAGGGTCTCAGAACCTTGCTGGAAAGGACTGTACCAGATAGTCTTAAATAGGAATTGATAAGCTATACCCTGCAGCCCCTTTTTGTAAGGCCTGTGAGCTAAGAGTGGTTTTTGCATTTAAAAGGGCTTTAAAAAGAAGAAGAAGAAAGTATATGTGATGATCGTATGTGGCCCACTAAGCCTACAATATTTTACTGTCTGGCCCTTTAGTGAAAAAGCTTGCTGACACCTACTCTTAAATACTGAAATTTCAAGTAATAGGGTCCTGTTACCTGAGCAGTAGGCTTAGGCAGATGCCAGACTGTATCAGGGGACCCAGTTAGGATTTGTAAGATTCATTTTAGCCCAGAAGTGTGTATTTTCATGAAAATAGATTGCTAACGTATGATCTAGGTGGGGACAATAAGAATTAGTTCTGTAGGACTGAGTGAACTGATGGAGAGAATCTAATTGTGGTTATTTATTTTGGAATATTATTGGTATTATTTTTATGATGAATGTTTGGTGGTGGTTATATGATAAAGACATTTACTTTTCTCCTCTAACCTTTAATTTAGTAGACTTTACTTTAGCAAACTATAGTCATATATTCATTAAATGGTAGTTTGCTGTCATTTATCCCTTAGAATTTGGGAGCAAATGCTTTTTATTGAGGCTCTTTACTACTAACGGTAATATTTACATAAGTTCAATAAGTATTTGTCATTCTTTTTTTTTTTTTGAGTCAGAGTCTCACTGTGTTGCCCTGGCTAGAGTTAGTGCCATGGTGTTAGCCTAGCTCACAGCAACCTCAAACTCCTAGGCTCAGTAATCCTCCTTTCTCAGCCTCCTGAGTAGCTGGGACTATAGGCATGTGCCACCATGCCCGGCTAATGTTTTCTGTATTTTTTTTAGTTGTTCAATTAATTTCTTTCTATTTTTTTTGTTTGTTTGTTTGTTTGTTTTTGTGAGACTCTGTCTCACTTTATTGCCCAGGCTAGAGTGAGTGCCGTGGCGTCAGCCTAGCTCACAGCAACCTCAAACTCCTGGCCTCAAGCAATCCTCTCTTTCTTTTTTTTCTTTTTTTTTTTGAGACAGAGTCTCACTTTGTTGCCCAGGCTAGAGTGAGTGCCATGGCGTCAGCCTAGCTCACAGCAACCTCAAACTCCTGGGCTCAAGCAATCCTGCTGCCTCAGCCTCCCAAGTAGCTGGGACTACAGGCATGTGCCACCATGCCCGGCTAATTTTTTCTATATATATTAGTTGGCCAATTAATTTCTTTCTATTGATAGTAGAGATGGGGTCTCGCTCTTGCTCAGGCTG
>VSMD01126024.1:0-64435 GCA_008750895.1 Mirza zaza | reverse complement strand
TTTATAGTAGAGATGGGGTCTCGCTCTTGCTCAGGCTGGTCTCGAACTCCTGAGCTCAAATGATCCGCCCACCTCGGCCTCCCAGAGAGCTAGGATTACAGGCTTGAGCCACCGCGCCCGGCCTAAATCTCATTTTCTTTAGGGTATTAGAAAGCTGGAAGGTGCTACTGAGCTGAAATGCCTATGTTTTATTTCCATTCATCACCAGGTCAAAAAGACAGTGATATTTAGATGTGTATTAACCAGTAAAAATTTCAAGACTTGTAAGAAATTAAAAAAAAAAAATCTATGTAAGTATTACACATATTCATTCACCTGCGTGTATGTGCCCCCAGGTGCCTAGAAACCACTTTCAAAATCACTGGAACTCACTGAGTACAAGGTATGAACCTGAGAGGCAATCACTGAAGGGCTAGATGAGATAGGAAAAGGATTACAAAAAATGCCTTTTTTCCCCAATAATGTGCCTCAAACAGGTAGTCTCAGTGGCACCCAAAGAGAGAAAGAGAGGCTCACAATACATATGGATGCACTGAGATTTCTCAACTGGAACATCTGGCTAACCTTAAAGATGTTCCCCATTCCTGACTACCTGGCTGAGAAGAGTAGTATAAATACCTGTAAGTACAAATAGCTTTTTCCCTGAGTAGACAGACAAGGGTCCTCCCACCCTCACCCCTTCCTTTTCACTGCACCTTCTGCTACATAATATACTGGATTATTCTCTTATGCCTACCTGGCCTGACCCTAGCTAGAAAACCAGCTGTTCCGCATTGGTTCTCACTGTTGCAGGAACCAAGAAAATGAAACCTTGGATAGTTTTTCAAAACAACTATGAAAGTCAGATTTTGAGAGAAAGGCTGCTATGCTAACACACTTTCATGTCTGCCACAGGGAGAGCCTCACACTGGAATATTTCTTTTATAATTACAAAGACTCATTCAAGGTGAAAAAATCCAATCTTGGCCAGGCATGGTGGCTCAGACCTGTAATGCCAGCACTTTGGGAGGTCGAGGTAGGAGGATAGCTTGAGGCCAGAAGTTCAAGACAAGCCTAGGCAAAATAGGGAGACCTTGTCTCTACAAAAATTAAAAAAAAATATCCAGGTGTGGTGGCACACACCTGTAGTCCTAGCTACTCCAAGGAGGACCACTTGAGCCCATGAGTTTGTGGTTACAGTGAGCAATGATTGCACCACTGTACTCCACCCTGGGAGACACAGCAAGACCCTGTCTCTAAAGTAAAAATTTAAAAATAAAACTTTAAAGAAAAAATAAAGATTCACTCTCACCCTCTTCCTCACATACATTTTTAAAAAAGAAAAAAGTAGCTTTTTTTAATAAGATAATTTGATAGTGCAAAAATCTTAATTTAAAAGGCTAAATTATTTTCCTAGCACAGTTTAGTGTTTTTACATGACAACACAATATTTTATTTTCATGAATTATACACCAACTAATTTTTAAGTAAAGAAATTAAACTTCAAAAGCACCAATATTAGAAACTATAGGTAACTTGGTTTAATAAGATGCTTCCATCATTAGCACAATTTTCTTCTAAAGCAATGATTCCTTCCTTTGATTTTTATTTAAATGCATTTAAGTATAAATATTCTTAATTAAAGTTTTCCATAAGTCAAAAACATCATAATGATGCAAAGATGTGTATTTATCAGAGCTGGGCGGCACTCACCATTATTGAAATTGTTATTAAGGGAACAGATAATTACACTCTTTATGTGTTCCATTTCAATAGATGTGTTTTTGCAGTTGGGTTGCTTTTCTCACCAATTTGTTCAATAGGGACCAGAAGTTTTATTATCAACAACAATACATGAAATCAATCAAACACAGTAGAAGGCTTTTATAATGAGGGCAAGGGAGATGGTATATAATAATGCATTATAAGTTATCCATTGCATATTGATCTACTATCGTTCAGTTTCCATTAAACTGTAACACATAAGAGGTACAGTGAAGGCTCTGGTTATTTTTTAGTTGCTTTAGATTTGGTTTGAATGAATACCTCGAACAAGGATAATGTTGGCTACTGAAGCCCATTTGTTTAACCCTTCAGCAACTAGTAGCTGAGTAGCTACTTTATGCAAGATGTTGTCTTATGAAACACATATTTTCATACCTGCTTTGGACATTCTCAGCATGTATTGTTTGTGGGGGGTATCCCCAAGGACAACCCAATCTACCTCCAGGAAGCCGTTTAAAATCAAACTGGCAGCATATTTTAGGATCAGGTCCACAAGTGTGAGGGATGTCATAGCTGTAGAAGGGCATCATGTGGCATAAAATATCGGTGACAGATCCTAGATCTGAAATAAAGAGCCAACACACAAACCTGCATTTATAAAATCTGTTTTCCCAAAAACTATTCAAAGTGCTGTTATTTTATACATATATAATATAAGCTCTACCCTACATCAACAGCCCCTTTAACTTCTAGTACATATATCCCAGCAGTATTTAATGCAATCAGTCTGAAGGAAGATACACATCTTAGTTTCTATCTACCTCTTTTATGTAGATATGGCAGAGACAGAATAGCCCCACCAGGAACCAGCATCTGCTGACCTGGAAGGATACAAACTGAGCAGAAGTAAAAGATACAACCAGCTTATCCAAAATCATGGCCATGTTTATCCTTGGCTGCCAGGTAACAAGACACACAGAGATCATTACATTAGCTGCAGAAGCTGGGTGAGGAGAGAGGAAGGGAGTAAAAGAGAGAACTGGAAGAACAAAGGAAGAAGACCTAAACCTTGTATTCTTTCCCCTAACAAAGAGGTACCCAGAAGTATGTCCTTGGAACACCTAGGTGCCCACACAACACAGTGTTAAAACAGGTGATACAAGTGAGGGCTGTTTTAGGAAGACAGGGTTAAGTTTCAAAAGGCAATTCCTACAAGATGTAGAGACAAGAAAGACAGAAGAAGGAATACTGGCTGAATATAAGATTAAATGACAGGATATCAGTCCTAATGTAGGTTCAACTTTGTGCTAAAACATGCTTTCTAAAATAGAAGTAAAAGCTTTATTTGCAAAATACTAGCTCCTTATATTTATTAACTTCCTTTAGTCATTAAAATATTTTACTGTGTTCTCTAGGTAATATCAGCATTATTGCTTAATAGAATCTTGACACAAATACATTGGAAAAATAAGTTTAAGAGTACTTTCAAACAACCTGATTTTTCAAGACTGACACTGAATAAAATCCACAATGGCATGAGTTCATAACCCTTGTGAAATAATATGGAGGTCAAATGGGATCTTCAACTGTCATCAAACTCTACATACCCCAATTCTGTCTCCAAAAAAACTCCAATGATTTCTGCAATGCAAAGTGCTTTTTAATTGCATAATGCACTCTCTGGATAAGCATGTGAGAAAATCCAGCACGTTTTAGAAGATAAGTCATTGTTGGTGAATGTCCAAAAGGATCAATAGCCCAGCCGGACCGAGGTTTCACTCCTGTTGATAAATAAGATAAGTGTTATTTTTAAAAATTGATAAATGAAATAAAAAGAAGTCACAACACATGAGACCCACCAGAGTTCTAGGATTTCCTAGGGTAATAACACAAAGGATCTGACTAGCATTATCCTTTGCCAAATACTCCCAGCACCGTTATGTGACAAAAGTAATCTAACTCATTTCAACTTATATTTCCCAAGCCTGACATTATGGATTTTTTAGTTTATATTTCATACCTTACAAACAGCCCAAAATCATCTTATTATATAGTGACAGAACTGGCCAAAATAACTGTACTATGTTTCCTTAAATCTTAAAATATTATTTTGATGCTGGCACTTTTTCTCTACCTAGAAAGGAATCAGTGCAATTTTTTACAGCTGCCTCATACCAATGGTAACAGCCATCAACTACAGATATATCTCAATTTCACAAAGGATAAAATGTAAAAAATAAAATAAAATAAAAATAATAAATATACAGTTTAGAATTAATAAAATAAGATTATTCATCTAGCAGTATACGAAGCTGATCTTTTAGTTATTCGGTATTCTCAAATAAGGCTTCTACTTACAATCTATAAATCCACATAAGTAATATTGCCGTGTGCATTTTTTTTTCATTCAAACATCTATTTGACACCTTTCCACATACTTAAGACTATGAAAGACCCTAGGGTTACAGAAACCAAGTGAATCCTGATCTTGAGATCTTGACGCTAGTTGCAAAGACTTCATTCAAACAGGTGCAACACAAAGTAACACAAAAGTCAGCAGAGAGAACTCTGTAGAGCAATACTGAAGCATGACACAGAGATGGGGAAGCCAGCCAAAGAGACTGAGAAGGAAAAGTCAGGACCCATGTAGGACCAAGAGCATGGAGTCAAAACTCAAAAAGAGTATGTGTCAAAACTCAAAGAACTGACCATACAACTGTGCATTTCACACATGTAAATTTACCTCCAAAACTTGTAAAGAAGTACTGGACTCTATTTAGTAATTTTGTTTTTCGTGGTGGTATGAGATTTAACAACTCTGAAACTAGCTTTAGTGTAGAAATGAACAAATGAGAACAAAGGAGCCAGGATTTTCACTGTAAGACAAGTAACTACAAACGTGGGAATGTGAGACTGGAATATGCCCTGTGATATTGAGATGGGATAGAAAATATTACTACTAACTTAACGATTTTCAACAAATAGGTATAAAAATACAGATACAGATATCTGTATGCATATCCACAAACATACACACACTCATTTCCCAACCCGGTGCACTAGGAGGACCTAAATGCAATAACACCTCAATATCAGTGAGCTCACCTTAGCTCCCAGAGCTTGGCCTCTAGATACCATTCTTCTTTAAAAATCACTGAAAGAAATGGCTTATTCCAGAGCTGAGGCCAAGAAAGTGCATGATAAGCCTGGAACACATTCTTGGTTCATAAAGTAAAGAAATGGTAAAAGAATCAAGGGGATACAGTAAAATATCTCAGGAGATGAGTGAAAGAAGCTTCCAATGGGCAAATCTGAGACAACTAAGGATGTCAAAATAAACAATAATAGTACTAGATTATAACCCAGTGAATGTGACAATCCATGAGTCCATACTGATATAAATAAATAAATAAACAGGAGACAAAAAGGAAAGCTCTTCCTTTAGTAGAATGCCAACTAACAATTACAGAAGGAATGGTGGGACTACAAAGTCATCAATGAATGTTAAAACTAAAACATGAAAGTTTGCTGAGGAATAGGATATTTACCTAGTCTCAGTATATCTCCCACAAATTATTCATCAGAAAAGAGAAAAATTAACAGGACAGGGTAAAAAGTTAGCAGACACACCGCAACCAATTTTTCAAGCCTAGTATTAGCAATACTGGGGCAAAGGGACACCATATGCTTCACGATATGATGCACTGAGGACAAGGGAAACCACTGCAGTGACACTGCAGCAAGATATGCAGACAGGAGGGATGCGTAAATAACCTGAATCTAATCCTGAGGAAACAGACAAACTCAATTGAGAGACCTTCTACAAAACTAGCCAGTACTCTTTAACCCTTTGCACTTGGATGTCGAGTGTGGATAATGTCCAGTGGATAATGAGAAAAAAGCGAGTGCAAAGGGTTAAAAATATAAGGGTCAAGAAAGCCAAAGAAAGAATGAGGAACTGTTCCAAATTAAAGGAGATGGAAGATACATGACAACTAAATGCAATATATGATCCTGGACTGAGAAAGAAAAAAGCAGCTTTTACTAAAGACATTATTGAGACAACTGACAAAATTTAAATACATCCTGTGAATTATATTGCTGTATTATATCACTATTAATCTTCTTAATTTGATAACTGTATTCTGATTATATATCAAAGTGTCCTTGCTTCTTAGGAATTATGCAATGAAGTATCTAGAGATAAAGGGCACACGTTATCTCCAGCTTACTCTCAAATGGTCCAGAAAAACATGCATATGGACCTATGGACAGGATATATGGGAGTCCTTCCCAAGTAGTATCATGCAACTTTTTATAAATATGAAATTATATCAAAATTAAGTTATCAAATAAAAAAGGAGTAGTGTTCCAAATAAGAAGGGCAGAATAAGCTTACAAACAAGATAAAAATCAACATCAAATGCTACAGTGATGTCGCAGTTTAGTGTCCATTCAATTTAACAATTATAGCAACACTGGCTATCTTTTCCACATCAAAATCTCTTGATCCACACACAGAGGTACCAACCTAGCAAGCTGCAATGGAATAAAGAATCCCTGAGAGGTAACAATGTAGAAAAGAGAGGATATAAACGATATTTTTTAAAGCTTTGATATGAAAGGAGGTGAGAGCTAGAGAGTGACTTATAAAGCAATCCAGTGTCTTGCTAGGGTTTTCCTTAGCATGAAGCAAATAAGTATTTTTTTAAAGGGAAATAAGGGGTTAATTTAGGGAAAAGTCCAATATAAGAAAAATCCAAAATTTGCCAATAAAATATGTCAATAAAACTAGGAAAAATCATCAAAAAGATTTTGTCCCTTCATGTAAGAAGAATAAGATTATCAAAATATATAAAAGGTAAAAACTTAAAAATATAAGAAAAACAATCATTAAAAAGAATAAATATACTAGTCAATTCTTGGCAAGCCTAGTAGGCTTAAAAATTAGAACATGGGTAGTATGAAAATAATAAAACTGATTATTCTAAGTACATTTACTATTATTATTTTAGAGGAATCAGGAAACATATCAGTAGCATGGATATTTTAGTCAAAAGACAAACTTTTAGTCAAAAAAGTTATAATTAAATTTTATAATGAAGTCTACAAAAACAGAAATCAACAAAGATTAAACAATTAAAAAAGCATCTCATAACCAAATGTAAAAATGAAGTCTCTAAAATAACAGTTGTTCTAAATTTAGAAAACAAAACCAAGATCACTACTGTAATTTATAAGATGCAGCCAAAGCTACAATAAGAAGAAACTTCATATACTTAGATGTGTTCATTATCTTTAAAACAATAGACAGAAACTGAGCTAGGGGAAAATCCCCCTGAGAAAAATCCTCCTGAACCTGGCTTTTCTCAGCTTTATGGAACATGTAGTCACTCATTAGTACAACCCTGTGTTAAATAAAATTTATGGGAGGCCACTGTATTGGACTAAGCTCTTGCATTTGGCCCCAACAGACCAGACCAAACCAGAATGCAGTCTCTGGTACTGGGTGCCACATAACCAAACTGAATTTTAATATGTTCCAGTTTTCCAAAACACAGGACACTCACAGCAACCAGTCAAAGGGACCCAGTCCACTTGAGCCAGCATAAGGAAATCTCCTCTGTTTTAACCCTTTAAGGAAAGTAACTTTAAAACAACTAATCTGGTTTCTGTTCCCCGTTTCTTCTTTTTCAGCCCCTTTCTGTCTACAAAGCCCACCTCTCCTCTGCTCTGCTTAGCCTTTCCATTCCGTAGATGTGATGCTGCCCTATTCATGAATCACCGATAAAAGCCAATTCGATCTTTAAACTTAATTTGTTGAAATTTCACCTTTTGACATCTGTAGGACTCTAACTGAACAGTTTTATGATGTTGTAAATGTCGTTATGTGTGTTCACTGTTTGGGATGCAAGAGAGAGTGAAGCAGCAAGGTACCTCTTACGGCTGCTGCTAAGAGCCATAAGGACACCCTGAGCCACATCAAAGGCCAACACTGCTCTTCTCCAGGGCAGCTAGAGGTACCAGTAACATGCATGCTCGGGCTGGCCCTACCACACTGCCACAGCCCTCTGCAAAAGTGAGCACCAAACTGCGTTTCAGCAGTTTGCCTGTGCCGAGTCCACAGCCTGAGCGAGATGGATGGGCACACTCTCAAGAAAGGCTCCCTCCCACTCACTCACTTTCGGTTTGTAGAAAGAGAATAAAGGAGCCACAGTGTGTATATGTGAGCACATGTACTCCTTGCCAATGTCTTGAGGAGAAAAACACAGACGGAAAGAGAGAGGGGGAAGAAAATAAAGATAAGGCAGGATGAAGAAACACAAAATACTTACATTGGCTTAAAAAAAAAGAGAGCTGATCTTTAAAAAATAAAGCAGACGAACAATCAAATAAAAAGGCCATAAAGAAAACTGGAGAAAAGAGACAGTTTTAAACACTTCTATGCTTCTAATATATCTAATGAAAACATTTTTCTAAATTCAATCCCATTTTTGTGGAATAAAATTAATCTGTGTTTAAGTATACATATGGAAAAATCCAGAATGTTATAATGTTATATATAGCAATACAGTAATCTCTAAACAATAGGTATAGGATTTTTCCTTACTTTCTACTAACATGTATTATTTTTTCCTATTTTCCTACATTAAGTGTACATCACTTGTGTAACAAAATACTGTTTAAAACAAAGAATCATACACAATTTTTATTTGATATTCCAAATCATTAAAATGTTGATAAGAAGGTTGGGTTTCTGATAAAATGATATAATTTACATTTTATATGTCAATTAAATTATATCAATGACTGTGGAGAAAATTTTAGCATTACCAAAAAAATTTACCTCCATTAAAAGACCCTATAGGCCTAGAATTTTAGAGTAAATTCTTTCAAATGTCCATAAACTGTCATGGAATACAAAGGAGGATGTAATGTTATCCAATTCATTTTATTAAGTAACATAAACCAATAAAAATACATGTAAATATAGTATATTAAAAAATAAAGCCAATCTTAATTATGAAAATGGATATAAAATTCCTAAACAAAAACATTGAACGAATTGAACTCAACAGCAGCAAAACCAAAAGGGATTTATCCCAGGAAGTCAATGACTTTGTAATTGAGCAAATTGCTGTCACATCTATAGGGTAAATTTTAAAAAATGTAATATTAACAGATTCTGAAAGAAATCCAGTAATATTCAATACTTATTGCTATTTGAAAAATACAAGAAAAAGAATTTTCTAAACACTATGAAAAACACCTACCATAAAATCCTAGATAATACTTCATAGAATAGCTAAACAATTTCCACTAAAAATCTGGAAGAAGAAGATCATTACTGCAGTAGATTTGATCTATGCAATAAAATATCAAACAGATACATGGTCTGAAGAATATTAAGAATTAAAAAGATATGATAATTTTCATTTTTAAAGATGATAGTATATACTTACCATAACCAATAAGAAATTACATAAAATATTAATAAAATGAAATAAAATGAAAAATAATAAAATGAAACTTGCTACTTAGGAGATACATGCACATCAAAATTTTTCTTATATACCAGTATAAAATGATTAAAAGAAATGAGAAAGATACCACTAGAAACAAATGAACAACCATAGAGAAAACATTCATAAAATATATGTAACAAAGAGCTCATATTCAGAGCATACAAAGAATTGCAACTCAAAAATAAAAGACAACAACACAATTGAAAAGAATGGGCAAAGATTGAGAAACTTCAACATAGGATATATCACTGGCCAAGAAGCAAAAGAAAAAGTATTCAATACCGTTAATCATCACAGAAACGCAAATAAAAACAATGAAATATCACTATATACCCACTAGAATGGTTATAAGAAAAAAGACTGACAACACCAAATGTTGGTAAAAATGTGGAACAATCAGAATTCCAATTCATTGCTGGTGAATATAAAATAACACAACCACTTTGGAAAACTCTTTCAAAGTTTACATAAACTTAACATATACTTAGCCTACAGCCCAGTAATTCTACTCCCAGTATTTACCCAAGAGAATGAAAACATATGCCCACAAAAGGACCTGTGCACAAATGTTTACTGCAGCATGATTCATAATAGCCCAAAACTGGAAGCAGCCCAAATGTTCGCCAACAGGAAACTGAACAATGGAATACTACCCAGTAATAAAAAGGAATGGATTACTAACATATACAACAAAGACAAACCTCGAAAGCTTTATGCTGTGATAGGATGTAAGATCACTATATAAAAATTAAATGGATTTCTATATACTAGAAATAATTCTAAAATGAGATTAAGAATATAGTCCCATATAATTTATAGTGTCAACAAAACAAATAAAATGCCTATGAACAAA
The DNA here is from genome assembly GCA_008750895.1 of Mirza zaza. Taxonomy (NCBI): domain Eukaryota; kingdom Metazoa; phylum Chordata; class Mammalia; order Primates; family Cheirogaleidae; genus Mirza; species Mirza zaza. The sequence continues at coordinate 54,352 of VSMD01126024.1, read as the reverse complement.
TTTAACTAAAAAGTGTAAGACTTTTACACTAAAAGCTATAGAAGACTATGGAAAGAAAATAAAGAAGATCTACATGAATGAAAAGACATCCCATGTTAATGTATCATGACATTGTTAAGATGGAAATATTCCCCCAGACTGACTTACAGATTCAACACAATCACTACCCAAATCCCCAGCTGGTATTTTTGCAGAAATTGAAAAACTGATTTAAAATTCATGTGGGGGGAAAAAAAAATCAAGAGAACCTGAACAGTCAAAACAAGCTTAAAAAAGAACAAACATGGAGAACTCACACTTCCCAATTTCAAAACTGACTACAAAGCTACAGTAATCATGACAGTATGGTAAAGAGACATTTAAATCAATGGAATAAACTTGAGGGTCCAAAAATAAACCATAAAGGAATAAATCTTCAGGATCTTGGGTTAGGTAATGGTTTCTTACTATGGTATCAAAAGCACAAGCAACAAAAGAGAAAACAGATAAACTGGATTTCTTCAAAATTAAAATTTTCGTGCATCAAAAGACATCTTCAAAGAAAGGAAAAGACAACCCACAGAATGGAAAAAAACCTGAAAATCATTATCTGACAAGGGACTTTTATCCAGAATATATAAAGAACTCTTACAAGTCAACAATAAAAAGACAAAGAAAAAGATTGGAAGATACACATCTCCAAAGAAGATACATAAGTAACCAATATACACATGAAAAGATTCTTAACATCATTAGTCTTTAGAAACATGAAAATCAAAAGATACCATTTCTCACACACTACGATATGCTACAATAAAAAAAAAATTAACAAACATTGGTGAAGATATAGAAAAAGTAAAAATCTCATACATACTGGGTATAAGATTTCTTTTAGAGATGTTTAAAAAGTTCTAAAAGGAGACTGTAGTGATGATTGCTGAACTCTGTGAATATACTAAAAACCACCAGACTGTATACTTTAAATGGGTGAGTTTTATGATATGTGAATATATCTCAATAAAGCTGTAAAAAAAATTATACTCAGCAAAAAAAAGGAAATCCAAAAGAATATATCTTACGTGAGTCCATATATTAAGGAGTTCTTAAATAAGCAAAACTCATCCACAATGATAGAAATCAAAAAGCAGGGGCTGCAGCACAGAGAGATCAGAGGATGAGAGATCTTTCAGGGTGAAAAAATGTGGTGAAAATGGGTACATACATTTGCCAAAACTCATTTAACTCTACATTTAAGATTTACATATTGCACTGCATGTAAATTATGCTTCAATAAAAGCTGAACATAAAAAAAATCCACAACTGAGGTTGATAAAGTAAATATTCTTGGCTTAGAACATAGCTAAGTGTTTAAGAAAACAGGCACTGTATAGAAGGTCCCTATGACCATGTCCAGGTTTGGTGATTTGTTAAGAAAACTTACAAGTCTCAGCATATTTTCGTACTCACAGCTATGATTTATTAGTGAAAGGATGAAAAGCAAAATCAGCAAAGGGAAAAGGCACATAGAGTGAGTCCAGAGGAAACTAGGAGCAAGGTTCTAAAGAGTTCTCTCCACATGGAGCCACACATGATACGTTTAATTCCTCCAGCACCAAATTGTGACAATACATGTGAAATGCTATTGACCAGAGAAAACACAAAGACTCAGTGCCCAAGGTTTCTACTGGGGGCTGGTTATGTAGGAACTCTCTGCCTAGTACGTACTAAGATACCAGACTCCCAGAAGGAAAACAAGTATTTAGCATGAACTACACTGTTTACACAAAAGTTTTTAAAAAACAGTGGGCTACTCTTATTATTTAGAAAATTCAACTCCCAAGATGCCAACCAAGTGCCAACCTTGCAAGCAAGAACTTTACAAGGGTAACAGTCTCAGATCTGCTAATATGTTAACTCTTTTCTACACAGGCATGGTATCTGCAACTTGCACTCAAATGGTTCCAATAATAATAATCTGTACCACCATCACAATAATATGGAAAGAGAAAAAAATAAAGCAAATGTGCTAACATGTTAATAATTGCTAAATCGGGGAGAAGAGTTTATGAGAGTTCTTTGCAGTATTCTTATAAATTCTCTTTGAATTTGAAATTATTTCCAAATTAAAAAAAAAATACATGGGAGTAGAGGATTTTATTCTTAATAGAAAAAATGTTTTAAATAATAAAATATCTAAAATTAACTTCAATAAAACATGTATACTTACCAAAAAGAAAATGACAAAATTATACAGAGAGATATGAAATAGTAATAATTGAAAAGAGTTACATACCATGTTGCAAAATGCAAATAGTAGATATCACAAAGATTTCAGTTAGTCCCAAGTTTTTACAAGTTGTAGTGGACATCTGATTTTATCAGTCTAGTATACTTTTTCCTACTTCTTGTGGCAACAGAATTCTGCTACTGCACTGAACCTATTCCATGTGTCCATTCACAGTTTAAGTGCAGTTGACCCTGACCTCCACTATGCCCTCTACCACAGGACCACATCCACCAAAATGACTAGGCCTCGGTGATTTCATTTCCCAGACCTCTGGACATAGTAACTGGCTCAGAGATAAGCCCTTGACCCTAGTAGCTGGGCCAATCAAATAAAGTATTAAGCAAAACTCCTTCTCCTGGTTGCTAGACTGGGAATATGAGTGTCTCAGCTGCCTAGGGCCATCTTATTCACCATGTGAAGAAAGCCATTAAGAAGACTGAAGCAAAAGCAAGCAGAGCCCAGACACAGTGCTCAGACAACATAATTTTAGTCCCCTGGATCCAGCCACACCTGAAGGTACATCTGTATGGAATCCTCATGACATAACTATATTTCTTTCCTTTTTTACTTAAAGCTAATAAACTAGGTTTTTGCCTCATATGATCAAGAGTTGTAACTAATAAAGAATTAAAATCCCAAATAAAAAAATTCTAAAATTAATAAAAATACGGAGGAAATAATATACAAAACAAGGTAGATGACCCTAAGTGACTGTAGTATATTTATGTAACTGAGTTTATGATTTAAGAAACATCATAAATTAACAAAGGATAAGTTATTCAACAATAATCAGTAATTATTATGAGAAAATTAGTTATTTGAAAAAATAAAATAGAGCCTCACTTCACATTCCCCCAAATTAATTGCCCAGAATAGCTCAAATGAAGGAGAAAGATACCAATACATACCTAGACTATTTTCTAGCCACTGATGTCCTTCAATTAGTTGATCAATTAAGGCAAAATAATGGGAATTAGCTTCATCAGGCATAACCCAGCCACCTGTCACAATTTCAAACTGATCATTTTCTATTAAACTGGAGAGAAAATAATAAGAGTTTACATTAACAAATGGAAGGAAAGTTCAGATAAAAAAACTAAACAAGCATAAACACTTAAAAAAACAGTCTTTAAATATAACCAACTAGTATTTATATTAGTTGTTTTAAACAATTTCTTTAAACCAGTGAATGCATTTCAACTTTGAGGCCCATGATGAAGCACCCTTAGTAAAGTGAATAACCCCTCTCCTTCCCTAAGCAAAGCCATGCAGATCATTTTGGAGGTTCCTTTTCATAAGGGTACAATCTCCCACACAGCTTCGAAGATTCCTAATGTCAGGAGCCACATCTGACTTATTTCTGAATCTTGCAGAGCACCTAGCAAAAGTTCTTTACTCAGAGTATATGCTTGATAATTATTTATTGGAGGGCTGTCATCTTAAGTACAGTATTTGTTTCAATACACTTTCATCGAAAAATTAATATTTACTTTAGTCCTGGTGACACTGATAAGTCAGTCATGCAAACTACTGCAAAAAAAAAAATAACAATAAAGGTAAAGCTAGTAGATGTCACGTGACTCTGGGAACACAGAAAACAATAAAGCACTTTGCCCCAGACTCAGTTAAAATGTAGGCTATCTAGTTTATTTGACGTTATTGAATGAAAAGCTCTACATTATCATTATTTGTCCATTGGGTACTCCTTTGCTGTAATATCATGAAAGGTAACAAGATCTCCAGCCCTAATAAAATTGAATTGTTTTAAGACACCTTCCCCTGAGAAGAAAAAAAAATCATAAACTATTAAAATTTTCAAGAAGTGCTCAAGGAAGTAAACTATTAAAAATTTTAAGAAGTGCCCCAGGAAGTATGAATATAAAAATCAAGAATTTCAGCAAATATCTTAAGTGCCACCGACTTGTCAGTATACAACAAGATGGTTTAGATAATGGAGTAAAAGCAGAAAAAAGCAAAGCAGCTTTAAAAATGATACACATCATTACAGGATGTCTACAGCTAAAAAGCCAACTAGCAAGCCAAATTTAGATGAAGCAGACCAGAGGCACAAACGAAATAAAGATTTCCCTACAAAGCATATAACAGAAGCCGTAACATTAACACAACATCAGATTTATTCAAACATATGCATGATTGTATAAGCAGTGACAGAGTGGATAATGAACTCCATGTCTAAAAAATAAAATAAAAAATCCCTTGCAAAATATGAAAGAAATGAATTAAATTTATGTTGCCATAGGGATCACCAACTAATGTAATTTCACATGGAGAATGATGACTGATTAGAATATCTAAAGAAACTCAGATGTCCAGTTAAATCTTAGATTTGCAAAGGCCTGAATCAAGAACCTATAATAAAGAATCTGGAAGTTTTTAAAAATTGCATTTCTCTTTTTTTTTTTTTTTTTGAGACAGAGTCTCATTCTGTTGCCCGGGCTATAGTGCTGTGGCATCAGCCTAGCTCACAGCAACCTCAAACTCCTGGGTTCAAGCAATCTCCTGCCTCAGCCTTCCGAGTAGCTGGGACTACAGGCATGTGCCACCATGCCCAGCTAATTTTTATATATATATATATATATATATGTTATCTAAATTTCTTTCTATTTCTTTCTATTTTTTTAGTAGAGACAGGGCCTTGCTCTTGCTCAGGCTGGTCTCTAACTCCTGAGCTCAAATGATCTGCCTGCCTCAGCCTCCCAGAGTGCTAGGATTACACGCATGAACCACCATGCCCAGCCTAAAAATTGCATTAAGAACGTAGCTCTAAATTTAAGGCTACTATGCCTCATCCTTACTGATAATGGGCCTTCTTCCCTTATAGTTAGTTTCTGTTTCTTGTCTATCTGGTGATTAGCTGTTTTGGCCAAACTCTAGAAGCTGTGGACTGGATCTGCCCCTTACACCTTATATTTAATAAACTAAAATATCAAGATGGTTTGGGGCTTAATCTCTGACCAAGTTTCAAATACAGAAACTTGACCTCATTATCTTAACATCCCAATAAATAGATCCTTTGGAAAAGTTCAGATATAAATTCCTTGAAAATAATTTTTTCTTTGCTGATCTTGAACAGAGAATAGAAACAACAGATTAAGAAACCTGAAAAATAAATGGGAAAAAAATACTCCAATGGTGGAATTTTTCTTTTTTCATCTACATCAGTTATATCTTGCTACATAATTGCTGTCCCATAGGCATGAACAGTCTTCAAGGAACAGTCAACCAAGCAAAGAGTCACACACATTACATACAGCAGCTATTTTCCCTGCTTCATTTGTGAATAATTCATCCCTTTCCTACCATGCCTCAGATGCTACTTTTTCATATACCGATTTCTTCTCTGGGCGCAATGGATAAAGACTAACCTACTAATTTGGCAGAGGCATGGAAAGTCTCCCATTTATTAAAACGTTTTCTAACACTTTCTTATCTATTTTCTTCTCTCCTATCTTTCCCAACCTGGCTGGTCTCAACTGCCCTCATGTCTCAGCTCAGAGAAGTCTTCACCCAAGCTAAACCAACATTCCGTTGTACCCCACACTCTACCCATCATAGATAGGCTTTATCAAGAACCAAACTTAGGCCGGGCGCGGTGGCTCAAGCCTGTAATCCTAGCTCTCTGGGAGGCCGAGGTGGGCGGATCATTTGAGCTCAGGAGTTCGAGACCAGCCTGAGCAAGAGCGAGACCCCATCTCTACTATAAATAGAAAGAAATTAATTGGCCAACTAATATATATAGAAAAAAAAATTAGCCGGGCATGGTGGCACATGCCTGTAGTCCCAGCTACTTGGGAGGCTGAGGCAGCAGGATTGCTTGAGCCCAGGAGTTTGAGGTTGCTGTGAGCTAGGCTGACGCCATGGCACTCACTCTAGCCTGGGCAATAAAGTGAGACTCTGTCTCAAAAAAAAAAAAAAAAAAAAAAAGAACCAAACTTAACTCATTCATTTCTCTGTCTCCTCTCAGGGCCTCCTCCCTCCTCCCCACCATTAGAATGTAAGCTCCAAGAAAGCAGGACCAGGATGGGCTGTTTTGTTCACATTTGCATGTCTAGCACTCGGAAGCTTGCTTGGTATATAATGAGCACTCAAATATCTGTTAGATGAATGAGGAATGAATGAATGAGGCCAACAGACTAATGTGGGTATCTATATAAGATTTTTATATCAGGTGAAGCTCACAAGATATATGCAAAATAAATTAGAAAGGGAAGGGTCAGAATGAAGTTTCAATGATCTAGGTATGAGGTGATATGATCTAGAATATGGTAGTGGTAGAAAATATGGAGGAGGAGGAAGACAGAAGAGATATTTCATAAAAACGCACCAGTGGGAATTAGAAAATGATTGGAGACAGAAGAAAGAACAGATGCAACTATGACTTAGGGTTTTAATCCCAGATGTTTAACAGAGTGGTAGTATCAGTACACAGACAGTGGAGGGAAGTCACTTAGCAGTAATGAATGCAAATATGGACAGGGCTATTTGATGACAGTGGAATATCCAAAAGGAGCTAACTGAAAAAGAAGAGTAAGTTTAAGAAAAAGGGCCAATAATAAAATTAAGTTTTTGGGGACTGAAAGAGGAAACAGGGAAGGATGGGAAGTCTTAAGAAAACACACTAGAAGGAGAGTCAAAGATCAAGCAGAAGGATGAGAGGAAATGCAGGTGATAAGAAATGTTAAAGACAAAAAGAATACATCTATGAATTTAGCCTGAAACATTCTAGAAAAGGTATGAGAAGCAACCTGCCCTCCTAGTTGGTAAAAGCCACTAAAAAGCTACCACAGCTGTGATTTAGAAATAGACACATCAGTGGGTCAGAATAGGAAGTTGAGAAATAGATTTTTAAAATATTTACGTTATTCCAATAGCCACTGAAGATTTCTCAAAAACCTAAAAGTAAAACTACAACATGAGCCAGCAATCTCACTACTGGGTATTTATCCAAAGGAAAGAAGTCAATATATCAAAGGGATACCTGCACTCCCATGTTTATCATAGCGTTATTCACAATAGCAAAGATACAGAATCAACCTTAAGTGTCCATCAAGGGAAGAATGAAGAAAATGTGGTATATATACACACAATGGAAATATTCAGCCATAAAAAGGAATGAAATAATGTCATTTGCAGCAACATGGATGGAACTGGAGGTCATTATGTTAAGTGCAATAAGCCAGGCACAGAAAGACACTCATACGTGGGAGCTAAAATAGATGATCGCATGGAGGTAGAGAATAGAATGACAGATAAGGGTGTGTGGTCGGGTTGGGCTGGGGGTGTAAAGAGAGGTTGGTTAATGGGTACAATCATCAGTTAGATAGAAGGAATAAGTTCTAATGTTCAACAGCAGAGTAGGATGACTATAATTAACAACAATGTATTCTATAATGCAAAGCAGCTAGAAAAGAGGACTTGAAATGTTCCCAACACATAGAAATGATAAATGCTTGAGGTAATAGACACCCCCAAATAGCCTGACAGGATCATTACACAGTCTATGCATGTAACAAAGTACCACATACACCCCATAAATATGAAGAAATATTAGTATCAATTAAAACTAAATAAGATAGCCATCAAATTAGTGGGGAAAGGATTATAGCTTTTTTTTTTTTAAGTTTCAGAGTTATTTAAAACAAGCTCATAAGGCCAAGATCTTGTGTTATGAAAGCCAAGGGACCCATATTTTAAAATAGAATGCTCATATAGGTTTTTAAGAAAAACTGCATGAGTATGTTAAAAAAAAAAAAGCATAAATGATGTCATAATAGTAGGCCAGAAAGGTTTTGGTTGTGCTTCGCATGGTTTCTATAATCAGACAAAACGAAACATCCAATGGAAGAAAACAACATGATTTTTAAATATGAAGCAACACCTGACAGAATAATTAGGTTAGTGAATACTCCTATTTTATTAAACCATCTGTTTTTCCTAGAATATCATCCTTTAAATCATCTGTAAGAATGGAAAAAATAGATCATCAACTAGAATATTCTTACAGGCAGGAAAGTTTGGTTTCATAGAAAAGATTTACTGTGTTAGGCAAAAACACTTTCCATTCAACCACAACAAAAACCCAGGAACTTCAGGAACACACATATTTGTCCTGCATTCTAGAACATATGTGATAAGCACTTAAGGACTGTCTGATGAATGAGAGAAAAACAAGAAACAGTCCAAAAAGACATGAGGAAAATGTTGACCTAATTATCAACAAGCATAGTAAGGATTATCACCATTTAGTGGTAACTATAAAAATTAAGACTGAAATTCTTACAGAAATAACACATCAGAAAATGCTTACTTTAAAAAAATTATAAGCAATAGAGAAAAGCTATGTTAGCCTGCAAAAAAGTACCTAACTCAAAATTGCTATCGTGACAAGAAAAAAATAAAATTAGGACAGATATAACTGTATGTTCAAGACTAACAATTTTTAAAAATTAAGTAATGGTTCATACCTGTATCAACATAAAAACTTACAATGAATACAGGTACTTCCACATATTTTCATCTAGATAGTGTGCAACATGCATCAATTGAACTATTTCTCTGATAGGCAGGGGAATACAAAATCCAGAAGATGTACCCACATGATACGGTCTATTGCTTAGTTTCTACCAAGACACTCTCTGACTTCTGGCAGACTTTTTCACATATACACATCATGATATTTCCTAATAAACATGAGATCTAGAGGCAAAAGTAAAAACATGTAGAATAAGTGAGAGAAACAATAAAATATATTTATCTAGCAAAATCAGAAACTAGGAAACCAGGCACTAACTTTCAAAATTAACAATACTCATGTTTCGCTTTTCACAATGATGAGTTGACTTGTAACTAATGGTAAAAGACGTTAAAGTACTTCCATGTTTCTATTTTGATGATGGGGAATTTGGTATAAAAACCTTAAGAAAATAACTGATCAAAATTAAGCTGAGCATATCTGTCATTGCTCATTTTGCCTAAGATGCAGAATTTACACTTAAGAATTTACTGCAAAGCACAAGAAGCTGCAAATCATTTTCTCTAATTGTAACTTTTTCCCCTATGTAGAATCATCAGACATTTGGAATTTGGTCACACAGAGAAGGATACACTCAAAGAGCTTTTCTCCCAAATGGGGAAATTGTTACAGACAACTTGGTAGCAAACAATGCATCATTTAGCAAGCGTCAAAGAATCACAAATTAATTTCACATGAGAAAATGAGTTGAATTTGTAATCATACATCTGGGGAAATATGAAATAATACAAGATGACGTACAGGGTTTCATTCTTGAATAAAAAAAAATAGTTAAATGGACAATTCAAAAAGATAGAGGCTCCCAGTGAATCAATTTATATGGTAAAGACATCTGCTAATCAGATTCTCTGATTCATATTCCTTTCATGGGGAGTATCTACTATGAGATTAAAAATAAGATTTGTTTTAAAATCCCTCATATAATAATCAAGGGAATCCCACTGTATATTTTTTAATAGTGTTGATGCCTGTCTATAAAGATTTAGTATATGAGGAACAGAGGGCAAATTAGTTATCTCTCATCATTTCTTCCTCGTGTCGTTCCAGCCATACTCCCTTTTTCACTTCACTATACACGTTTTCTATCTGCCTGGAATTTTTTCCCTTGTAATATTTGCCTCATTGGCTCTTACAGATCCACTGAAAGTCGTTACTGGCCACAACATCCCACCCAAACTGCTATCTTTCAGTAATCCAAAACTTTTCTTTCATATCACTGATAACAAAATCTAACTGCTTATTTGTATGTTTGCTGGCTTTCTCCTCCAATAGACTAAGCACCATGAGAACAGAAATCACCTCTGTTCTGTTCACCATTTTAACAATGAGATGCCACTTTTCACCTATCAGATCAGAAAGATCAAAAAGTTGTGTAACATACTGTGATGTCAAGGATGTATGGAAATAGGTGTTCTCACATATTGCTGGATAACTATCAAATTGCAAGATGTATACATACGTACTTTGATCCATGCAAACTCAAAATAAGACAGAAAATATTTAAAAGTATAAAAAACAAAACTTTGTAGATACTAAATATAAAAGATACACTCTATCTATGCATTAGCAAGAAACCAGAAATAAAATTGAGAGTAGTTAAATAAACTAAATCCCATTCATAAAATAGACTTTACTGAAAGATTCTCCAAGATATTTGTTTAAAAAGCATGGTACAATACCCAGTAGGAGGGCTACTATTTAAACAGGAAAAAATAACAAACTCGACAAGTAAATGTTGATAAGGATGTAAAGAAATTGGAAATTGCATTGCTGGTTGGAACGTAAAATGATATAGCCAGTGTGGAAAACAGTGAGAATTTTATGAGGATTCCTCAAAAAATTAAACATAGAATTAACATAGGCTCTAATAAGCCCACTTCTGAGTATATACAAAAAAAGGATTGAAAGAAGGGATATTTGTACACCAATGTTCATAGCAGGATTATTCACAAATTCTGACATTCTGATTTCTATTACAATAGATCAGTTCAGTCCACTCTCAGACTTCAAAAAACAGAATCACAATATTTACTCTTCTGTGTGGCTTCTTTGGCTTAACATATGTGTGAGACTCATCCATATTCCTGTGTATTTCAGAAATTCATTATTTTTTTCTTGCTGAGTAGTCTATTCAAATTGTTGTATGATTATAATTTTTCAATCCATCATCTTGTTGATGGGTATGTGAACTGTTTCCGGTTTGAAGTTATCATGAAAAGGTCTGTTACAAAAGTGTCTGTACAACTCTTTTGTGAACATGTTTTCATTTTTCTTGGGTAAATTCCTAGGAATGGAGCTTCCAGGTCACACTGTGTGTGTTTTTTTGGAAAACTCTCTGCAGGCTCTTCAAAAGGTCACCCACACTTTACATTCCTACCAGCAATATATGAGAGTTCCAGCTGCCACGCGTTCTTGCCAACCTTTGGTGTTGCAGGTTTGCGACAGAATCTCTCGCAGAAGTTCTGATTCGTATCTCCCTGATGGCCCACACATTGCCCAGCCTCTGCAGGCACGCCCTTGCCCTGCCCCAGCTGCACTGATGCAGTCTAATAAACTTCTTTGAGGTGTTTGAACATGCCGTGCTCTTGCCAATTCCTGGCCCATAATCACAATTCTCTTCCCATAACCTGGAATTCTTTCCTCACCTTCTGACACCCGCTTCTTGACTGACTAGTTCTAGATATCCTTCAGATTTCAGCTTGAATGCCACTTACTTCAGGAAGCCTTCCAAGATACCCTTCTTGCTTCCATAGAAGAAGCAAGTTGTAAAACTGTGTTTAAATATGTGTCTTCTCTGTTCTTCCCTGAGGACTGGGGCCAGGTCAGTCTTGCTCACCCTCCTATATCCCCAGAGCATAGCACAATAAATATTTGTTGAATAAACAGTGAAGTAAATAAGGGAAGGCTTCAGAGATGAGGTAGTATTTCAGCTGAGTCTTGAACATGAGTCGGATTGCAATTATCCAGTGCACAAAAGGAAAAAATAAAAATCCAAGCTGAACACATGGGCAAATTCCTAAGCAGCACGAAACAGCATGTGTCTGAGAACACCCACGTGGCCAAGTATGCCCAAGAGTACCATGTTTCCCTGAAAATAAGACAGGGTTTTATATTTATTTTTTCCTGAAGAAGACACCCTAGGGCTTATTTTCAGGGGATGTGTTACTTTTTTTAAGTACGATACAACAATCTACATTTATTCAAATATAGTTAAGTCGTCTTCTTCTGGAACATCATCATAACTCTCCAAACCCCAAATTCCATCCTGAATTTCTTGCAACTCTATTTCTTTTAGAACCACTGGCCCCAATTTCTCATGTCGAGCAATAGAGCTCTCACGGGGCAGATGAGAAGGGCTGCTCATCTTCTTTATGGCTCCTCGAGGAAAAGCATGGGTTGTGCAGATACGCTGCGTAGCCACACCCATTACTAGGTCTTATTTTCAGGGTAGGGCTTATATTGGGCAAATGCTTAGAAATCCTGCTAGGGCTTATTTTATGGGTAGGTCTTATTTTCAGGGAAACACGGTAGATGTGAGGCAAGAAGTGACTAGAGATAAGGGTAGACAAATTGGGAAGAATCAGAGAGAAAAGGCCAGTGTCAGGCAAAAGAGCTTTGTCCCTTTTGACAAAGATGGAAGTGTCACTGAAGCACATTAACGCAAACATGACAAGATTGACCTGTTAGAAACCTAACCCTGCTGGTGAAATGGAGGACATTTGGAAGTGATACAGCTGGAAACAGGAAGACCATTTGGAGGTTTTCACAACAGTACAAAACAAGAGCAATGGGGTCAAAAGAAGGGGTCAGAATCCAGAGATATTAAAGAAGCAGAATTGACAGGGCCGAGGGACCGACTGCATGTGGCAGGAATCACAGGTGGACGGGCAGAGCACTGCAGACACAGAGAGCACTGGTTCTGGGTCTCCCAGGCTCTGGTCCTAATTCCATACTTACCAGCTGGGTGACCTTGGCCATGTTCCTTAAGACCACTGCCTCAGATCCCTCAACAATAGAAAGAAGATAAGAAAGGACCTTAACTCAAGAAAATGCTAGAAGATTGGCTGAATAAATACATGAGTGCTTAGAGGGTAGCTGGCACACAGTAAGCACTTAATAAGTGTCATCTCTTATTATTATCATTAACTAAGGAAAAGGAAAGTAGTACAGGTTGGAACTTTACATCTGCAAGTAGTCCATATGCCTGGTAATTAAAACTAAAAGTAGAACTACCATTTGATCCAGGAATCGCACCACTGGGTGTATACCCAAAGGCAAAAAAGATATTCTATGAAAAATATACCTGTACTCGAATATTTATAGCAGCACAATTCACAATTGCAAAGATGTGGAAACAACCCAAGTGCCCATCAATACATGAGTGGATTAATAAAATGTGGTATCTGTATATCATGGAGTTCTACTCAGCCATTAAAAAAATGGGGAACTAATACCTCTTATATTAACCTGGATGGAAATGAAGACCATTCTTTTAAGTGAAGTATCACAAGAACAGAAAAACAAATACCACATGTACTTACCATTAAATTGGGATGAATCAATCAATACTTATGGGCACATATGGAAATAACATTCATCACAAATCAAGCAGGTGGTAGGGGAAGGAGAGGATGGGTAAATTCACACCTAACAAGTGCAATGCACACTATCTGGGGAACGGTTACACTTTGACTCAGATGGTACAAAAGCAATTTATGTAACCAAAATATGTGTACCCCTGTAATATTCTGAAATTAAAAAAAAAATCCTACAGTGTAGACAAGCACGCAAAATGGAGAGAAGAGAACCAAGGGTGTTATCCAACAAGGAAGATCAAGAACATTTAGGAATCGAGCAGAAGAAGACATCAGAGAAGTGATGAAAAAGGAACACTCAGCAATGCAGGGAACAGCCCCTACATGGAAAGTGCGCAGGGTCACAGAAGACAAAAAAGGAAAGCATTTCAAGGAGAATGGAGGGGTCAATGTAAGTGCTGTGAAGAAATCCTCCCTAAGGAAGGAGAAAGTATCCAAGGAAGGAACATCTGAGAAGTTTCTCAGCACTTTTCTGGGTATCCATGATGTGAACAGAAGCCAGGGCTGAGTGAATGAGAAATGAGAAGTGGAAGTAGAAGAGCAGCCTCACTCCAGATGAATTGGGACTGGAGGGGGTGGGGATAGAATACATACTTTCCAAAATAAATGTATACTGTGCTTCAACTATTAGAACTAATGTTATTTTAGACCCTGGTACATTGCTTTGATCCCTTTGATGAAATGCTAAATATCTTCAGGCTCTAAACTCAATCTAAATCTGCAAATGACTCTGAACATCACGAGGTACACTGTAACTTCCCATTGCTCTGTAAATTTTATACCAGGTTTGGTTAAATGACATAAAATCTAACCTGTATAAAATGTATAGTAAATTAGCCTGTAAAAACACATAATAATGTGTTTTTCTAGGAAAACTCAAAACACTTATAAGTTAAATTTGGATTCTTATTATTTAAGAAAGTAACATCAAATATTTCTCTGATTTCAATAAGCAGTCAGAGATAGTTAAGAGAATAGGATAGAAGGTTCATTAAACACAAACCTAGGAAGAAAGACCTAAGAAGGTGGTAGAAGGATTAGATGAATATAGGGTCTTCATTCTTGGCAAAGCAATGAAACCCAGCCACACGGCATAGCGTGAAATGTATACTAACTGATGGTACTTTCCTCCCAGCACACATTTGGAGCCTTGTTTCACACCAAAAGAGCCACAAAGAGAAGGTGATCAAGACTTTGGGCCGGGCGCGGTGGCTCACGCCTGTAATCCTAGCTCTCTGGGAGGCCGAGGTGGGCGGATCGTTTGAGCTCAGGAGTTCGAGACCAGCCTGAGCAAGAGCGAGGCCCCATCTCTACTATAAATAGAAAGAAATTAATTGGCCAACTAATATATATAGAAAAAATTAGCCGGGCATGGTGGCACATGCCTGTAGTCCCAGCTACTTGGGAGGCTGAGGCAGCAGGATTGCTTGAGCCCAGGAGTTTGAGGTTGCTGTGAGCTAGGCTGACGCCACGGCACTCACTCTAGCCTGGGCAACAAAGCAAGACTCTGTTTCAAAAAAAATAAATAAATAAAATAAAAGACTTTGGTGAACACACACACTGTTCTTGGATTCCAACAACTCAGCGGTTTTCTCCACTGAACACTGGTCTTAATAGCAGATGCAATGAAAAAACTATCCCAATGTCTCAGAGTCCAGAAAGGAACAATGAATACATCACATGCTGAGTGCTAGCCAAAGGAAATGATGCTAAGGTTAATGTTTACTCTGCTAGACTCCGAATAAGGGTTCATATTTTGATGTATTATAAAGACTTTGCAGTATTTAACTGCATTTAGTCTAAAATATCCAAATATGAAGCCTAAAAAGTAAAACGAATGTTAACATACAAGTCATTTTCAAAATTAAATAAGTATAGAAGACAATGTGCTGATTATTTAATGGAAGGTAGCTTCTTTTCAATCCACTAGATACGTGTTACAAGTAGGTACCATGACTATAATTGATTAGATTATTTTGAATTGTGAAAAGATGGAAAAGCTAGATGTTGTCTGCGTGAGTCTCACTTTAGTTAACTAGATTTTCATTTTTAAAAAGCGTATAGAGCTAAATATTGCTTTGGGGGGGCGAGGAGGAGGAAATCAAACAAGTCATTGCTAGAATAGGTTATGGAGATCATTTGAGTTATGTTTCTGTTAAGTTCCCACAATCAGTTGGTATTCTTTATAGAGACAATGAAAGCTTCCATGGAACTCTGCGGGAATTAACAGGTTCTGCTCTGCAACAGCTAGCTTGCAAATTTAGGCACAGATATTTATTCCATAGCTCATCTTCAAAAAGTAGATAACAAGCCATTGCATAAGTATTACATTAGTAGTCAAAAAAAATCTATTAGTAATTCCACTTAGTACAAAGCTTGGAATTTTAAATTATGGGAGCAAACCCAAATATCTATTAAGTTTTCTCCAAAAAACATACATTTAGGAAACTAATACTATGAATGCTTTGCTCAAGTACATAGGGAAAAAATTACTCTAGTTTTACAGATAAACGTAATAAATGAATAAAAGTGAATGATTCTCACTAGAAGGAAAAGAACTTTAGCAAATCTTAACCAGAAACAAAACAAACCTCACTTGCACTAATGTGGCTCTAAAACAGTTTTTTCTTTAAGCCAAATGATATCATTAAGGATGAGGCTTATATTACAGAATATTTTAATTGCCACTTTTGTACATCAAATGTGATCAAGTATCAGCAATTTTATATGGTTCAACCTAAGTCAAACGGCCAACAGAAAAGAGATGGAGAGAGAGAAAAAAAACTTGCATCCAGGTAGAATCAGGAAAAGGGGGCTATTCACGGGCCATAAAATTGGCGGCATTTCTGACAGATATAGTACAGGGAAAACTGACCCATAACTGCCCTGCATGAAAAATCATCGGGGAGTCCCAAGTCATAAATAGAGAAGATTCTGACAGATTTTGGCAACAGCCCCTAATTCAGAAGGCAAGGACTGAAGCAAAGCTGAATCCTGCGACAGGGAGTAATCACAGTCCCCATTTGTCACCGTCACGCTGGGAGGCAGCCAAGCATGGCCTCACCGTACCACAAGCTGCAGGCAGCAGACCCACTTCCCTTCCAGGGCGGCTGGACTCCGTGAAGAGCAGCACCTTCGGACAGGCCATGCCCCCTACCGAGCTCACAGGCCACACAGAGAGAGCAAGGTGCAGAAAGCCAGCCCTAGGCTCAGCAGCTTCACAACAGGAACAGGACACTTCACAGACGGGGGTATTCTTTCTCCAGATCTTCTCACAGTCCCAGTCCCTCTCTTCCCCTCACACGGCCTGATTTATGACCTGGGCACCTTCCCCGGCTGCCGGATCCCTGATGCTCATGGAATATTCCAGGACCTGGTTCTCTAATGCAGAAGCTAAGGAGAAATGGCTCAGCTAGCTTTCTTGTTTGCAAGGAACACAAACTGACTCTGGATAGAAGACGTGTTGGGAGACTGTCCTGGCCGAGCAGGATTGAAGACAGGCTTAAAGTCCAGGCTTGACGAGAGGCTGGAGGAAAACGAGAGGTCACGCTGCAGGGACCATGGGACCATATCCCAGGAATAGCCTGGCAAATGCAAGGTGCTGTGAGGAACGACCTGCAAACTTCCCTCTGTGTCTGCTTCCCTCTCTTCCCTCTGCCAGCTCTCACTTCACTCTCTAAAGATTCAAAGCCCTGGGAAATAATATGCTGACTGACTGAGCTTCAAGCTGTAGCTGACCTGTCTGGGCTAGGGCAGGAAGAGGGAAGATCTGCTTCCTGTGTGTGAGAGACCATTTCCCAAAAGGAAATCAGGTGAAGTAGACGCTGGCCAGCTAGCAATAACTAGTACCTACAGCAAGAAAAGTGAAGTATTTGGTTAGAAAAGGAAGGGATTTTAGGCAAGTTACACTATGTTTGGAACAAACTCCAGGTATGGATACAGCTGTTCTTGCTCAAGGATGAATAAAAAGGGGAAAAGCACTTGGACTATGGACAATAATAAAAAGAACATAGAACCAAAGTTAAAACAAGCATTCAAAGCCAGAAAAGAACAGACTCAATATCAGAGAGTACTGTATGGGGGATGGGGGACGAAACCCATGAGAAAAATCTCCCAAAATGCAGTAAATAGAAGAAATAGAAATAAAAATGCATATGAAAAAGAGATGCTAGAGACTCAATAATCAGATAAATGAATTCTAAAGGAAATAAAGCAAAAAGAGTTGTCAATAGTAAGAATAGAACATATAAGCTAAAGAAATATTTGAACTGATAGATGGAAAACTTAATACGCAGATATATAACTTGGTGAAAATTTATAATTTCATGGATAAAGTAAAAAAAATCCTAAAAGCATCTGCGCACAGGAAAAAAGTTATCTTCGATGAAGCATTATGTACAAAGCTTTTAAGACAGGAAACATACACTTTATAGTTAAAATCTCCCATTAAATAGTGTAGACTCTCAAGATGACTTTAGAACTAAAACTTACATACAGTGCCCAAAAGATATATTCAAAGTGACAAATTAAAGTTAAAATAATAAGAGGCACTAATATTTATTGAGAATTTAAAATGGCACAATGCCTCGCATGTTATTATGTGTATTAATTTAATCCTCACAAAAACCAAATAAAAGAGATTCCAATATTACTCCCATTTGACAACTGAAGAAACTGACACACAGAGAAGTGACTTGACCAAAGTCACACAGTAGTTGGGACTTGTCAGGATTTGAACCCAGCAGCCTGGCCCTAGTGTCCCTCCTTCAGAACTACAACTCCAAACTGACTGTCTTTCAAGTAAAAAAGTCAGCAAAGATCAGGGAAATTCAAACAAACAAAAAACTGATAGTGATAGCAATATTAGTTATTAAAAGGAGAAAAGATGGTATTTTGTCAATGATGAAAGATATAATTTATGATGAAGAAAAAGAAATGTTAGCCTAGGGGTGCCCAGAACCTTGCTGTCCCTGCCCCACAGTAGATAATCAGGAAGTGTCTATAGAATGAATGAATGAATGAGCTAGAAGCAAAGAAAGATCAGACAAGGAAGGAACAAAAACATAAAACACCCCAAGATAAAAAAAAAATGCCGACAGGGGAAGAGTAGCAAACAAATAAGTACAATCAGTTCTGCTATAAAACACTTGTTTTAAAAACGGTAATTTGTTCCAAAGTGATTGATTATATTAGGGAACAAATTTTGCATTGCTTATGCACAACTTAGTCCTGAGAAACACTAGGCAAAGGCAGAAAACTACCCAGCTGAACTGAGCTGTGCAGGAATACACAAGACACACCTCAAATATCTCCTAGCTCCAGGAGGGTTATAAGCCACACCCCTCCACGTTTGCTGTTCAACTGAACTTTCTGACAGATTTCAGATAATCTACTTGCCACCACAAACACTCACGATCTACACTCCTCCTAACACCCACTTGCACAAGCATATTTCAGGTCCTTTTCAAGGTAACCTAACATATTTGTTTGGGCATTTCTTAACCAATTAAACATATATAAAACTGGACTAGTATCTTCATTAAGTTTCCATCTTTCGTGTGTGTTGTCACTAATGAAGTTTTTGCATGCTGTACTCTAACCCCATTTTCTTCCATAAGTCCTGTGGTTTTTGTTGCACGGTTTTGTGTAACAGTGATTTTCAGGAATGTGTATGTTGCCTGATAGCAGAACTGACTGTACAAAGATGAAGATAGTAATTGTAAAATGCTGAATTAGCAGATACCCATCAAACTCTATATAGTCTACAAACACCTTTTCAAGTACTAGTAGGAGGTTCATCAACATTGACCATACAGTCCCAAAGTAAAACTTAAGAAATTCTAAAGAATAAAAAGTGTACAATCCATACTCCCTGACCATAAGACATTAAAGCTCATTTTTAATAAAATATAGCTAGGAAAAAATAGCACTTGCAAATTAAAAATTATTTTCCTAACACACTCAAGTCAGAGAGAAAACAGTAAGTACAATTATAGAATATTTAGGGAAAAAATAGCATATATAGAAATGTAAAAGCTAGCTAGAACAGCGCTAAAAGGCAAACACGCAGATGGTGACATTCTGTTTATTAAACGGACTGGCCCATTTTGCATTAGTAAAAGCAGGTAGAAGGAATCAGGAAATATGAAAGCAAAAAAAAAAAGGTCAACAGTAACAACCAGTAAAATATAAATAGGTTAGGGGCAAGGGGATTAGGTGGGCATAAACCAACAAAAATAAGTAAACCAAGATGAAGCAGAAAAAAAATCAGATTAGCAATAGTAGTAACCAAAAAGCAAAAATAATTACAGAGAGGACAAATTCCTAAAACCTGAACAATCTGAGTCAAATCTCTATAAAATTATCATTTTCTTAGAAAATATGAGGTATTATTTGTACTCAAGGAGTAACACAAGACCTAAAACAAAATCATTTTTTAATATTAAAACTTAAGTCAAAGAATTACCTATAAAAGAAAAACCAGTTCTACATGGCTTCACAAGATAGCTATTAATTTTTATAAGGTTGCAAACTAGTAGGTAGCTAGATATAAACTAAGGATTCAGAAATACTAATGTGTTCCGTTTGGCTCTCCATGTGTGTATATGCACATACCGATATGTATGTGCCTATGTACGTTAACTTTAATTAGCTGCTAATATTTCAATTTAAAAAGTCAAGGAATTTTATATAACATTTTGGAATTCCAGTAATTGGAGGGATATCCTGACAATCTGGTTTCCAAGGCAACACAGGGCTATAGACATGGCTAGCTCCTTTGGCTGTGGTAGTTACTCAGGTCGTCCCAATACTTCCAGAGCCTGCAGCCTTCACTTAAAGTACCTTCCTAGCCAGCCCTGCAAGCACTTTATGCCTGCAATCAGAGAGGAAAAAAATAAAAAATAAAAAAACTCCAATGAAAATGATGGAAAATCAATTCTGCCCAAATTACCTTTAAAGGTTTACATCAATTTTCACCAAAATCCAAAGTGATTTTTGGTTTTGATGGGGTAGAAGGAATTTAACGAATTCATTCTAAAGCTTTGGGAAAAATTAAATGATCATTCATTAAAAGAATTTTTTAATAGTTAACAATAACGTATTATACATTTCAAAATAACTAAAAAGAGTGGAATGGGAATATTCCTAACACAAAGAAACAATAAATGCTTGCGGTGATGAACAGCCCAATCACCCTAATTTGATCATTACACATTATATGCTTGTATTAAAATATCACGTGTACCCCACAAATATGTATCCATATGTATTATGTATTATATAATAATATATAATAACTATGTTAATAAACATAATATATATTATGTTAATAACTAAATATGTTAATAATAAACATAATACGTATCGGGTACCCATACTCACTAAAAATAAAACATTTTTAAAAAGAAAATAAGAGATGAAGGAAAATTTAAACTATCAGTTAATGAAACATTTCATAAAGCTACAACGATTATAGTCAAACAGAAAAGTCCATGAAACACTATAAAAAAAAACAAGAAATCAATGCATATTTAAATATACTAAAGATGGCACTTCAAACCAATAGAAAAGGATGGACTATTAAAATCTTTGGGAGGCAGCACAGCATGATGTAGAAAAGGCACAGTCTCTGGACAGCTGGACTGGATATACCACCACCACCATGACCTGGCTGGTGACCCTGGGGGAAACAGTGTCTGTCCTCATCTGTAAAATGAGGATAATAATTATACCCACTTCACAGAATTGTTGAAAGGATTATCAGTTACAACTTGGAAAGTATTTAGAAGAGGGCCTAATAGAGTAAGTGCTGATAATATTAAATAAATGGGAAAAAAAATCATAAGGTAATTCTTAACACTCAAGAACAGGGCTACATGGTGATCAGAGAACTTCTCATCACACCATATTAAAAAAAATAAATTTTAGTATTTTAAATAATGAATGGTAAAAAATGAAATTAAGGAAAAAAAAGAATATATCTGACCTCTAGATTAGGGAAAACCTTTTTAAATATGACAGTGAAAGTAACATCTAAAGAAAACAGAATAATAGATTTGATTATATAAAAATTTTAAAAGTATATATCAAGCATTAAGAATTAAGATGAAAATAAAAACTTGAGGAAAAATAAGGGAGATATATATATACACATATAAATACTTCTACAAATGTACAATAAGCAAGTTACAAAAACCTTAGCTTATACGTATGAAGAAATATGCAACATTGTTACCAACCAAAATAAAATTTTTCAACTATCAAATTGGCCAAGGTTTTCAAAAATTATATTGTTGGCCGACAGGCATAGAAATTGGTACCTTCTACGTGGAAGATTGAAAAATACACTGAAACAAACTTTCCAGGGGTCACTTTGATTATATGCTTTAAAAAACCTTAAGATATTAAGCTCCTTTGCTCCTTTGACCTAGTAATTCCATTTCTAGGACAAAGCTGGAACACAAAGATTTAAACATGAAAGTTTCAAATCGCTTTTCAGGGATGAACCAAAATCAATGAAAAAAGATTGTGAAGAAATATTTTGTTTCAGATATAAAGCTAAGAATTTTCACCTTCTAAAAATGTAATACTTGTTTCATTGTACAATTAATCCTTAATATTACCAAATTTGAAAAAATTTTTCAAACAAACCTTTTAACAGCATCCTTCTTCTGATTATCTATAATATCCCACCACTTTGAAAGGTAAGAGATCTCAGCCCATATAAACTTCCTCCTTGAGTCTTCTCCCAGCTTTAGGACCATGTTATTAAAAATATACTGAGTCTTGTCTCTAAAGTAGTCATTGAAAGTCTTCAACCAACCTAAATCAAGACACAAATATATCACAAAAATCTGATTCACAAGGCTGATTTCAACTCAGTCACATTCCATTGCATTACCTTTGGACATCCTTAGATGTTTCATTCATATACAGACATATTTAAAAATTTAACAAGCGTTTACAATTAATGAAATTCTATTTTAGTTGGTATAGGACTCAGAAACCCACTAACATTGAAATGATGAAAATATCTGAAAACTGCACAAATTCAGAGAGAAAGGAGAAAAATAATAAAGATGACCTAATGCTAAAAAGCAGTTACATATACCTAACAAATTATAGTATCTAATTCAGTTTTTTATCTCAAGTTTAAGAAATTTTTACAAATATTAAAAATCTAAATAGTGTCAACAAGTTGGTAGTACTGTTCTCAAGATAATGAGATCCAAAATTTACCCTCCTGTGCCATATCTAAAAATTCCCTACCCATTAAATAAGTTAAACTAAGAAAAAGGAAATCACAAGTATAAACTACCTAAAAGCTAAAAGCAGAAAATAAAGTATTACAATGTTAATGTGAATATTAAATAGAATTCTGCCAAAAATACGCATTTGTTCCCAAAGGCTATTCATTATTCAATTTTTTACAAACACAAAGTGACGCTAATGAAATAGCAAATACGTACATACATGTCTATGTAAAGTTTTTTCAAGAGAGAATTGTAGAAGTTGGCAGTCTGGTTCTCTGATTTTTCCTATACTTTTCAAAATATCCTGTAAATTTTATGTAAAGACATTGGCAATTTGGCTATAAGAAACATTTTTAACAAGACCCACAAGTCCAAACATAGCCCCATGAGGCATACTACTAAAACAGCCAAGGCCAAAACATACATAGCTACCAATTCCACCCACTGGTGATGGACAACACGCACCCCTAGAAAATAACCTGTTCTCATTTATGAATTCTTATAGGGAGGAGAGTTTCCATATACCCAGGCTGAACTACTTACTGCCCTATTGTTGCAAAACCTCAACATGTGAAAAGACTAAAGTATTAGGGGGTCAAGGTGGCTGCTGCTTTTGTCTGTCTATGATTAAGTTAATATTCAAGGTACATTATATTTGCTGACAAAAAATAAAAAATAAAAGCCTGCTAAGACAAAAAAAAAATACAACTAGTTTGACAAGGCCAATACAAGCTTTTGAAAAATACACTGCAGCTGTGACTGTATTTATCCTTCTTGCTTTAACTGAATCTACTCATTCATTCCTCAATTATTTACTGAGCACCTACAACATGGCAAGTATAAGGTTACAAGCTAACTAGGAATAGGATATAAAATAGTCTTTATAGGACTTTCTTGATCTGGAGTACTTTTAAGATGATTTGTTACCCAAGAATGCTCTCTGTATACCTCAATTTTTCTGTATTTAACTAAAAAGCCTGTACCTACAGAAAAACTCAAACATATCTCATGAAATAGTGGTTTGCAGAGAATCTCACCTAGCTTTGCAAAAGTACAAACCTGGAGCACTGCCCCTGAGCACTGAGCCAGCAACTACATCTAGATTCCTAGGGAAGAGCCAAGAAAACCCCACCTACCTTTAAATGAGGGTGTCCTCACTTCCTGCTGACCATGTCAACACCCTCAAGTTTTTATAAAAAGGTCAAGTGCTCAGAACCAAGCGTGGGATATAATGTAGCACTTGATAAATATTCACTGTTATCATTATTATTACCATCAGTCTTTAATTGCCCTTTCCCCCATCTCTACAATTAAACCAGATAAAGAGGAAACAAAAAAGGTATTCCCAACTCCTAATTTATAAAAGTATACAATTAAAACATTTAAATAAACTGCTGCACATCTTAAACATACTGGTTACCCAAAATGTTTAGTTTGCATAGAATTCACTCTGTGCCTTTATTATGGGTTGAATTGTGTCATATGTCAGAGTCCTAACCCCTACTGCCTCAGAATATGACTGTGTTTGGAGACAGGGTCTTTAAAAAGGTAATTAAGGCAAAATGAGGTCATGAAGGTGGGCTCTAATCCTGTATGACTCATATCCTTGTAAAAAGAGATCAGGACACAGACAAAGACACACAGAGGGAAGATCAGTCATCTACAAGCCAAGGAGAGAGGCCCTCAAAAGAAATCAACCTTGCCAACACCTTGATCTTGGACTTCTAGCCTTCAGAACTATGAAAAAATATATTTCTGTTGTTTAAGCCACCCAGTAGGTACAGTAGGTGGTACTTGGTTATGGCAGCCCTAGCAAATATACAGAGTCCTAAAACAAATCAGTATAATTACCATCCAAAAACTAAAGATTGCAATGTGGGGAAAAGTTTATTTTATCAAGTACCATCATATTATTTAATATACTGTATCTACTTACATATTGCAAGACTGAGCTGAAATCAAATGTAAACAAGTAAATGTATTTCTGTACCATGCTCTTATTATACATGTGCAACAAGGACCAAGTAAATTACTAATGGCTCTATTAGAATTATCATCTTTAAGATGCTACATATATTTTAATACCTTGTACCTAAATTTCAACAAAGGTCAAAACTAATACCTAACAATCTATTAACTAAAGAACTATGAATAAAGAATAGTGGAATGCCTCCAAAATTAATTTAATAAAACTCCATTAATCTAACATAAAAGGCAAATTAAAAAGGGCTAGTCTTTATGAAGACCGATAAGTAAAAAGTTTCTTTAAAGGACAATGTATTTTCAACAGTTATAATTTCTGATGAACTAAGACCATTTCAAACACTCGTTTATCATGAGAGTTTTTACAGAGAAATCACAGTGACTGATTAATCCATTTTGCCTTCACTACTTCATCTGCCCTTCAAAAATCATACAGAAAATATGTCAAAGGTATTTACATGAGCCAAAATACAAGCTCATAGATGTCAACTTAAAAGACTTCCATAAAACTCATCTATAATAGATACTAATATCACTACAATATAGCACAATTAATGAAGAATGAACTGAAAGATAGCCTCTTGCAGCTTTCAATATTGAGTAATATAACAGTAAATTAGCTTTTATTGCTCTTATACAATAGAGTAATCAAGTATTCCCTTTTACACTGAATTGGTTCTTTCTTTTTCTAAATTACTGTAAAAACTACAACTGTATATTAACATGAGACCAATCAGAAAGATAGTATAGTATTTTATGAAAAGTTGTGTGAGATGAATTTTTGTGACATAAAATTGTATTCCTACCTCTAGGTTTAATAATCTTAGGATATTGAGTTGCAAACTGATTTACTTAAGTGGACAATTCACAGCTTTTTTCTTTCCCTTGAATACACTTGGAAATTGAACCAGGGCTAGAAGAGCATTAAGGATACCTTTCAATTTATTCTTTTTCACACTAACACCATTACCACACATAAAAAAAAAAGCTAATAGCTATTTTTTAAAAAGTGGGAAAATATTTAAAACAAAGAGTGCATAATTAGAAGTTCTATAAAGCAGGCATAAATTCAAATTGAATGCCACTATTTTATTATTTCAAAAAATTTAAGTTCTAAAATAAAAAAACTAATAAACTCAGAAACTCTATTGCCTATTTTCAATGTGCATGAACAATGAAGCACTTAGTAATTGTTCACTGAGAAATCAAATGTTGTGTTCTCAATCATAGCTTAGATATCTGAAGACTCTGCGGAGTTCTAATTCTCTTAAAGAATCTGTAGGTAGGCGGGGCGTGGTGGCTCACGCCTGTAATCCTAGCACTCTGGGAGGCCAAGGTGGGCAGATCGCTTGAGGTCAGGAGTTCAAAACCAGTCTGAGCGAGACCCTGTCTCTACTAAAAATAGAAAGAAATTAATTGGCCAACTAAAATATACATACAAAAAATTAGCCAGGCTTGGTGGTGCATGCCTGTAGTCCCAGTTACTCGGGAGGCTGAGGCAGGAGGATCGCTTGAGTCCAGGAGTTTGAGGTTGCTGAGAGCTAGGCTGATGCCATGGCACTCACTCTAGCCTGGGCACAAAATGAGACTCTGTCTCAAAAAAAAAAAAAAAAAAAAAAAAAAAAAAAGAACCTTTAGGTTTATTTGGCTCAAGGGCATACAAAGTACCACTCTGAGGACTGTGAAAGGGGTACCTGGCCCTGAACCCTGTACTCTAGAAGGACTCCCCATTCTTCCTCTGACCACATCCCCTTCAAAAGGATAAATCCGCAAGACAAAGAACTTGCTCATCCAGAGCCTGCCTTGCCCTTCTGAGCACCAGGGCCCAAAAACCTGTGTCTGAACAGCCCCAAAAGCTAGCCTTTAGAGTATAAATGCAAATTTACCATTTCAACTAGAATGAACCCAAGGGTAAAATATACTACACTAATAGCGCTAATAAGTTCACTGTCTGTTCTGATGATAACCTGATAATCTTTATCCAATATCTTTAAGTTTCTACAATATTTGTATTTACATACTGATAGTAAACATTTAAAACATGCAACTTAAGCATTACGTTTTTTCCATTTCAATGTAATACTATTCTCAAATTTTAAAAGTTAATAAGTTTCCTTTTTTTAGTAACTACGTTATTTTCTATCAACAGGTTTCTTCCATCACTTGTTAATCCTTCAATATTCAACTGCAACATCTAGTCTAATACTTAAGGGTGACATACAATCTTAATTGGTATTACTATCACTGAAATATGCTGCTGATTAATTTTAATTCCAACATTTCTATTATAAGTTAAGCTTGTTTTTCCCCCAATACACTACGAAAGAGTTTTAATTAACATCTGGTTTATTCGTTCAGACACGTACTAAGCATCTAATAAGGGCAAAGCAATAAAGCAAAGGTAAATGGAAACAGATTCCACAGTGAAAATATGCACAAAATGCCATGGGAATAACAAAGTGGTAAAGTCCTACCAGAAGAACAGAGGAAAGATTCTTAGATTAGTCATGATCTGGGTAGAGGGAAAGGGTGGGAGTTCCAAACAGAGGAAAGGACATACAGAAAAGGCAGGTGGCTGGGCATAGCAGCACTGCAGGGTTCATGACGGGAATGTGTTGAGAAATAAAAACAGAAATAGAAGTGCAGAATAGACCATTGAAAACCTTCTAAACCATTCCTGGTTCTTACGGAAAATGACAGAAGAAGGACATTAAGGTCTTCTGACCTGTGCTTTCAAAAATATTAATAACTATAGTAAGAGTGGAAAGAATAGACTAAAAAGGTAAAGTAGAAGCAGAGAAACAGGACATGAGACCATTGCAATAATTCTGCTAAAAAATGGTTATGGATTGCGGTGGATATGGATAGAGAGAAATAACAGGCCAAGGAGGCAAAATGTAGAGAACTTAGTAACCAAATAAAATTTCCAAGAGAGGGTAAGAGGAGAGTTGAAGATGAAGTTGAGGCTTGCAAAGATCTACGAGTATTTGGAAACCTATAAACCTGCTGATTCCTCTAAATGCTTCTGAACTCAGGTTTCCCAAATAATCTAACCTTTTTCTTTTTTTTTTTTCCAGTGTCATCTAATAGTTTTCTAAGCACATCAGCTTCACTTTCATTAAGTCATCTGAGAGAGCACTTTTTGGATCCCTGTAAGATGCTGTCACTGGAAATTTTACCCCACACCACAAGAGCCTATCTGCATTACCGTTAGGACATGGGTTTTGTCTGTTCTATAGCTGTGTATGTATAATGTCCCCTTACTATATTGCCTTTCTCGGTGCCTTTTAAAAGACCTGCATACCTTGATATCTAATACCTGCAATTGTGAGATCAACCTCCAAAATAATTTCTGAATCTGTACTAAAGTTTTTCCCCTCCCTTGTTAAGAATCCCATCTATGAGCATCTACTAACACTGACCAAGGATACTTCAGGCCTAATAAGTCTTCCCCAAAGAGAGCTTGCATTGCTTGAAATAATAAAAAAGTTGTCTATAATAGCAGAGTCACTACTAGAAGTAAAAGAAAAAGTGACTTCCTTTGATCAGTTACTCTTAGGATACAAGAGGGCACTACTTAGTCTTACAGTCAGACAAAAACTGGGCAACTTACCAAAGTTTCTAGAAGAAGCCACTTTAAAAGCTGGAAAATACTGCTTCTGAATCACTTTCTAATTGTAAAAAATGTAGCAATGAGGAAAACCACTCACCATCTCATGTACTAATGTAGTATTTAAGGACAGAGACATCCATTTCAATAAGGATAGACCAGAAAAATCGGAAGGAAAAAAGGGATAGGAAATGGCTCAGTGAGGTATCCATTTTTGCAAGACAGTTAAAACCTTTTTTATGATTAATAATACTAAAGTAGATGACATTTGGCTTGGAAACACTTAAGAGACTTTCTTCCTAAATGTTCTGCCTGTGGTTTCAGAAGAGTTACCCATAAAAGGCAATATTATATTAAATTCGGTTCCAAGTCCTAGTTCTGGAACCAGATTGCTTGGGTTCAAACCCAACCCTGCCATGGACAGATTACTTATCCTCTCTTCTGTCTCTTTTTCTTATCTATGAAATCAGGGTAATAATAGGACTCTGTCATAAAGTTGATGAGAATAGTAACGGATTCAATACATGCAAAATGCCTAGAACACTGCATGGAACATAGTAAACTCCTAGGTTTAGTAATAATTTGTATTACCAGGGCATTGGTGAGCTCTGAAGCACTCAGGCTTGAAAGACAAAGGTAACTGAAATGAGGGGAATCAGATGATGTTTAATGATCACCTACCTTTTTCAGTAGCTAACTACTGAACTTGTGCTCCTCAAGGAATAAAGTTCAATGAAAGCCCAAATCATCCATATTTGCTTCCTCTAAAAAGAGATCTCAGTACACAAATTCTAGAGATCTCTTAAAAACAGAATTCTAAGGAGCCGTACAAATATTTAATTCTTAAATGCTATCATTTTCTTACCAATTAATGTTGTCAGATAATATACAAGAGGCCAAGTTATATGTGACTTTCAGATAAAGAACAAATAAATGCTAAGTATGTCCCATGTGATATTTGGGACATATATACACACACTAAAAAACTACTCATTGTTCACCAAAAATTCAAATTTAACTGAGTATCCTATATTTTTATTTGCTATCTGACAACCCTATTCACAATCCAAAGTCAAGATAAATGTGCTAAATTGGCTAATGTCCATAAAACAGGAAGAAAAGAAACACAATCATTTGCATAAAATATCTTAAGAAGCAGTATGGTAAATGGAAAGAACATGGATTGTAGAATCAGACAAACCTGAGCTTCAATTTACCAGTCTCTGAGAATTTATAATTGGCTGACTTTGAACAAATTACCACATCCTACCACTTAGCCTCACTGCCCTCACCTGTTAACTGAGGCTAGTTTATCACCTTTCAGGGTCACAGAAAGGATTATACAAAGTAAAAAGTAACACGAACACAGACCTGGCACTCCTGTGATGCAGGACAGGCAACAAACTCTAGCTCTCAGTTCTTCTCATACTATTTTAGCTCCAGAAAACTCAAATTTCCTATCACAGTAGTCAAAACCAAATAATCCACTTTACCCTGCAGTAGTTAAACCAAAGGAATTACTCTCCAAACTGTGTCCACATACAAACCTCTCACCCTACTGACCCTCTCATTCTAATCAGTAGGTTTCTGTAGCAACCAGACTTCTAAGCTGCTACCACTGTTCATCTACAGACTTCAGCCAACTATGGCTAACCTAAACTGTTTTTAAATTTTAACTATACCTGACAACATTTGAACAGAAATGTTTTAAGGTAATATTACACTGTGATTTCCTCATATGCTTTTTATAAACTTTTTTTAGAATAAGGATACATGATTGTCATATAATACTAAATGCAAAAATCTGTTTTCTTAGTTTTACCAAAAAAAAAAGAAAAAAGCCAAAAGTCATAATCACTCATTGAGTCAATAAAAAAATTCTGCAAAAGATCTGCAAATGCACAAAAGAAAATTATTTTCCAGTGTAACTCCTGGGCCTAGGTCTTCCTGCTATTTTAGAGTCATACCACATGAGGGATTATTTTCTAATGTTCATTTCACAAATTGCTTAACTAACAATATGCAGTCCAACCTTTCATTTAGTATACCTTATCTTCTCTCTACACACTATGATTTCTTTGAAGGAAAATTAACTAAATATTTCAGCAGTTTAACTAGTGGAAAGCGAAGAATTAAGATTATAGATACAAAGGTGCTGTAATTGTGTTTTAATCAGCTTATTAAATACAACATGAACATGTATCAATCAACTAACATTTAATTTCATGGTCTATGATTCAAAACTTTTCAAAAACATAACAGTACAAAGTTATCTGCATTTACTGAACAATTCCTTTCCAATTCTGTTTTAACTTGTGTAAACCACTTAAATATTTTATGACAATTGTTACATGTTCTTATTGACTAGAAGAAGATATAATTAGGAATTTTATTAAGATACAAACATTTCTGAAATTTACCTTTTCTTATGGGATATCACCAACTCAGTCCAAAAAGAAAAATATCTACATATGAAAAAACACAGCAACATAAGTTCTAGAAGTTAGGGAACTAAATATGGGAATCTTTAAAAAATCTATTTCAAATATTTCTATTTCCAACAGACAAAAACCCACTGATGAAACAAACTACTGAGCTAAAGCTTGTTTTAAATTGTTGCTGCAGAAAATGCAAACAAATCTTTATAAATCTCATTTAGTGAGTAAATTGCCTAATTGCACATTCATTTAGGAGTGTTACACAAAGATTTCCCATTACAGAGTCACATTTTAACTTAGAATGTATGTGCATATACTTTTCTCTTTTTCCCCTATTGAAAGAGTGGCTTTTCATGATTCTGAAGGATTCGGTTTTTCACAGAGCAATTTAGTTTACCAATACTATTTTTCAAAGGAACAGTGAAAGTTATTAAGAATAGTCAGTGGATTCTTCTCTCTAGCATTTTGCTTGATAGCAAAAATTGCTGTCGTTTTAAAATGTCTGTTTCTGACCATTATTTTTTCCTCTAGTGCAAAAGGGCCTGAGATTGATAGTCATCAGCATCTTTTACTAAGACAAAAAAGATTCCACTCTGGTTGCTAGCACACCAGCAGACAAATTCACAGTCTGCAGTCAGGCAGTCATTAGGGATGTCTACTCACAAAACAACACTCTATCTACCACAGGAACCCTAATGCAAACAAACAAACAAAAAGATCTAAAAGGCAGGGGCAATCCCTGCCCTCAAAGAACTTATTACTGTCTGCTGTTAGCATATAAAATTACAAAGTGTTCTTTAAGTTATTGTTAAGGAGTAGAAATAAGTAGCCACCAGGGAAGAAGGCAGTTAAAGAAAAGAATATGCCAAGGAATAAGTCAAATGTTTCATCCTAGCCTGGACAGTCATTTTCATTAGTTCACTAACTTATTTAACAGAACTGTAATGACACACTATCATGTGGCAGTTACAGATCTGTAAATATTTACCTCTGTGAATATGTGCAAGCATGGGGGTGTATGTGCACATGGTAGAGGGGCTTGGAGACAGGTCACAGAAGACCTTACCTATTTAGCGATTATTATATGCCAAGTGTTGGGCTAAGCAATGAGGGGAGAGTTTAATAAAAGACATATGTTCTCTGCCACTCTAAGTTATTCCAATAGGAAAGAAATCCAGGTAAACTGTCAGGGAAATATTCTGGTGTCCCTTACTACCTGTGTAGCTTTGGCAAGTTGGTGACACCTTCATCGTGAAGAGTGGCATTAACCTCAAGGGTTACTGTAAGCATTAGATGTTTATAAAACATTTGGCACCCTGCCTGGCAAACCATACATTTTACTATTGTAATTAAGTCCCCGTGTTATAGAAATAACAAGAGATGAGACTGGTGGGAATTAAAAATGGCAGAAAAGGGGAAAGGAGAATAAAGGTCTTAAAAACAACATCAAAAAGGGAGAAGTGGGCGCTTCATATGAGGAGAACTTGCAAGATATTTGGAGTATATTTATAAATATACTTGAAGAACTTGAAGCATATTTATAAACCTATGAGGAAGATTATATAATGGAATCACATCACACACCCAATGAAGTG
This sequence comes from Mirza zaza, assembly GCA_008750895.1. Classification (NCBI taxonomy): domain Eukaryota; kingdom Metazoa; phylum Chordata; class Mammalia; order Primates; family Cheirogaleidae; genus Mirza; species Mirza zaza. The sequence continues at coordinate 22,058 of VSMD01126024.1, read as the reverse complement.
GCAAGAATTAAACGATGCATGATTGGCAGAGAAAGAGTACAGGACGATTTAAATACTACCATTTCACTCAATAATTGAATATTCCAGAGTGAATATGAGATTTACAGGGGAAAAAACCCTGCAGTCCCACAGGCAGTCTCTGATCCCACATGTAAACTGAAAGCATCTCAACTCAACGAGTGTGAGTCTAGCTGTGATGTGTTTTCCATACACATCCCCTAAATGCAAATGTACTAATTAATCTGGTACTCAAGTGAATAAATAGAAAAAGAAATCTGGATTAGAGGTAATTTTCATCACCTTTTAAATTTACTTTATAACCAACCCCTGCTTAAGATGCTGCTCCACCTATATGATCTCCATTTTACAGACACACATGTGAACGTGTCCAAGAACACGAAGGCAGCACACGGCAGAGCCAAGATACTGGCCTCTTTCTGTCCCACTTCAAATCCAGGAAGTCTTTTCATGATACCCAGCCATCCCTGAGTTTGGATTTGAAACGTACAGGATGAGATTAAGAAGGAAGATGTGATCTAAAATACAGATAAGGAAAACTTAGACTATCAGGTATTTGTAGGAAAAGATAGAGACATTAAGGCCAAAGATAGGGAAATGAAGTCAAAATTGATGTATGGCAAATGCTCATCAGAAATTTCCAGAACAATATTGATTTCATATATTTCATATCTCTGTGCATACTAGATATTTAATTATTCTGGAAATCCAAACATTTCAATATTCAAGCACTATCTTCCAGACTACTTCTCACACACAAAAGCAGCACACACATGCAAAAACACTTGGCTAAATCATGTGTCCATACCTAAAGTAACATATTCTATTCTCTTAGAAATACAAAGAAACAAATACCTGCCAATAAATTAGTGGGAAGGAATAATAAGTAGAAGATAAATGAATGTTGGGAGCAAAAGAAAAAATCATCAAAGTATTAGATGAATTAGTGTCTCTGACAGTAATAATGAAATTGAGATATTGAGAAAAATAACTAACAGGAGGGTAAATTAAGTCCTTCAAAAGAAGTCTTTGGAAATACATTCCCCCCCAAAAATGTTGCAACTGAATTCACTGGGCATTTACTCTGTGCCTGTATACTCACACTAACAAACAAGCACATCAAATCATATGTCTCATTATAGTTATAGTAATTTCCCCTTACCCTGCAGGGGAAAAAAAACTTCTGACCACAATAAATAAAAGCCATCATGTGAAAAAACAATAATATTAATAGTAATGATTATGACAGCAGCTACTTTTGTGCCATGAATGATTCCTTTACATTTCAGCCTGTCAAATAGATACTATTATCCTGATTCTCCCAGGGAAAAAACTTAGTCTTAGAAGGATTGAGTAACTTGCCTAAAGTTATCTAACTAACAAGCATAAATAGAGAGGGTCAGGACTCACATCCATGTCTGTCTGACACCCTGAACACCAAGGTTCTTAAACCTTTATGTGGCTTCTCCATTTTAGAGATTCAAACTTTTCTATTAGCATTCTGCCTTTTTTAAAGTAGAGTTTATAGACATAAAATGATTCTCCCATGAAATATTTTACAAGTAACTAAAACGAACAATCAGTATCTTAAAAGTATACAAGCTAAGCCCTTCTTGTGTTTATTATTATTTCATACTGTACAAATACTATGCTTCAATGACATATAAATTGATAAAATGAGAACAATAAAATATAATGACACATAAAAGGAATATGTTACTTTAAAAAAGAACAATGCCTTAAAAATTTGAGAAGTGGGCTCTACCAAATTCTGATTAAAAGACTCTGGGCCTAAAGGAGCTTTATAACCTCTAGTTTTTTTGAAATGCAAATTTTACCTGGGTCATTATGGGAATGAGGTACCACGAAAATCTGAAGGGGTTCAGTGTCCCATTCATTAGTTTCATACTCAATGTCAAATCCTTGCTTCCAAACTCCACCATCTGGATTGTCAAAAGAAAGTAGACTGTAAACATCCAACATCTAAAAATACAAAAGAAAAAAAATTAAAGTTTAACCATTAATTTAAAGTTAATGTTGGTAAATATTTGCTCAAAATTAGTCACTGCTATACTCTGCATATATACTTTATAAAATTATTCTGTACATACTAATTGAAGCATTTAGGGCAGAAAATATTTAATCACCATTCAAAGGCTTGCAATGCTACTTGTGCTATATAACTATCCTGATACATAATCTCCTCCCCCATCTGCTTCGAATGAAAGATAATTTCATTCAACTCCTTCTTCCCCTACTTTATTCCCAACACAATTTAACAAAAACAGAATCAACAAACAAAATTCTGATAAAATTTGATGATGTCCAAATATTTCAGCATTTTCAAATATGGTACTGAAAATGACTTTTTACTTTATTGGGGTTGTCTCTATTTTATAATCAATCTCACATATTTTTTAAATCTATACTTGAATGAAAATGCTTCTGTAGCTATTCTTCCATGTAACATGTTATATTTACCTTTTCTAGTCTGAAAATGAAACAACAGGGTTAACTATTGGCATAATCACTTAAAAATAGAGGAAATTTTGTAAATTAGGATCTAGCTTTCAAGTAGCTACATGTATTCTAGCTTCCCAATGCAGTATGCCTTCTAGCTAATAATCTATTTGAAAGCAAAGTAAAAAAAAACTAAAACTTTACTTTTATTTTTCAGTCTCTGTAACACTAAAAGTGACAAAGAACCTTCACTTTGTAAAATTTAAATTATATTAAGATTTATTAGGCCGCAAAAATTACATTATAATTAATATGTAAATGGTTACAAAAATGTTTAAATACCGAACAAATTACATAAAAGTCAATACAAAGTATTTTAAGACAGTAACATAAATATCTCATTATGGAATTTATGACTTTAATAAATAAAATAAAACCCTCCCAAGGATGAGCCAACAAATCTTTAAGAATCAGCTGGGCAGGAGGATGCGTTAGCAGCTTCTGCTATTCCTTCTGGTTCTTTCTTTGGCTCAGCAGCTCTCCCAAGACCCTCCTGCCTCACTCTGCCTGCCTTCCATGGTTGCTCTGAACTCCCTTCTATTCGGCCCAGACTTAGACAACAAAATAAAAATAAAAATGTTTTTTTTGCTGTCCCCTTAGCATGGATGTCAAGGCTAGGTACTTAAGAAGTACTCAATAAAAAACCTAAATAAAGCCAAGCCTCATAGAAACAGCTCTTCCTGCAAAGTACAGGATTCTGATGCTATCAGAATCTGGCCACATACCAGCTGATGGGGTTGCAGGTGCAAGACCCGGCCTGCTCCACTATTCTCAGCTTCCAGCTTGGCCTGTGAGCCAGGGCCTCAAAATTATATCACGTTCTCTGCCCTCAGGAGTGAGTGGAAAATGCCTACTCCAAAGCAAGGCCAGAAGCCAACTAATTTTGCTCAGCTTTAAAATATTCACCCCTTAGGATCTTCCCACCAAGATCCAGTTTCTGGTCTAAGGCACAAAGTTAAACACAGCCCTCCCCTAATTTGCAGAGCCAAGATGAGTTGTTTTGCTCTGAGTTTAATAAGAAAAGCGAAAGCCTTTTCTGATCCTGGTTTTCAACTCCATTACCCTCTAGAACAGTAAACTGTCCAAGAGAAATATAACACAAGCCAAGTGTGCAATTCTAATTTTCTAGTAAAACAAAGCAGGGGAAATTAATTTTAATGATGTTTTATCTAACCCAATACATACAAAATATCATCTCAACATACAATCAATGTAAAAATGAATTAAGAATTTTTGCATACTAAGTCTGAAACACTTTGTGTGTATATGAACTGAGAGCACATCTCAAGCCAAATTAGTCACCTTTCAAGTGCTCAGTAGCCACACGTGGGCAGTAGCTACAATAATTTCCTTAACCCTTGTAAAATGATAAATACCCAAAATAAAAAACAAAAACAAAAAAAAACCCAAAACAACAGAAAAAAAACTAACTCTACATTTTATGAAACCTTTAATGCATAACAGGTATAAATAGCAGGATTTTTCTTGTATTCTCCAAAGGAAGGTAAAAACTATATCTCTCCAGCAAAATTTAAACCTCTAAAAGGTTTTCAACTACAGAAAAGAAGACCTGAAATGTATATAAAAAGGCTGTATTGGCCGGGTGCAATGGCTCACATCTGTAATCCTAGAACTCTAGGAGGCTGAGGCAGGAGAACCGCTTGAGGTCAGGAGTTCGAGATCAGCCTGAGCAAGAGCAAGACCTGTCTCTACCAAAAAATAGAAAAAATTAGCCAAGTATAGTCCCAGCTCCTTGGGAGGCTGAGGCAGGAGGATCACTTGAACCCAAGAGTTTGAGGTTGCAGTGAGCCATGATGAGGCCACTGCACTCCGGCCAGGATGACAGAGCAAGACTCTGTCTCAAAAAAAGATGAAAAAAAAAGGCTGCATTTACTTAAGTATAAAATAGTAAGAAAAACTAAGAGAAACACAAAATTACAGAATTTTATCACTAAAAAGAACATTAATGTTCAATGTGAGTAATCAAAGCACTTTATAAAAAGAAAAACTGGAATCTAGAGAGTATAAGCAACTTACCAATTTAGAACAGATATCAGATCAAATCCAAAAAAAGCCCACTGATTATTAATAAATGTATACATTACCTGCACATCTGAATTATGACTTCCACTTTGTGAGGCAAACAGACAGTCTGCAGGGTGAACTGAGAGGGACAATTGCGATGGCAGGTGTGAGCCAGCACCTTGGCTGAAATTGCCTTGTGAATTTTTCGGACCATCCTCCACAGACTCACTTAAATTGATGACCGAGTCTCTAATATTTGAGATGATCTCATTATTCTCAGCCAGCAAACGCTCCAAATGGTCTATTTTTTCTTGCAACATTGAGAGCTGGCCCTACAATAAAAAAGAAAAAGGCAGCTATATGAAACATTAATATAGCTCTGCTGAGGCATCATACACATCTTTTTTTTTTTTTTTTTAAATTATGTGGCTGCTTACAAGGGCAACCACTCACCCTTCACTTTCCACTTTTATAAGTGGGATCACAGAAAGCACGGACAGCTGGCAGGATTGAAAACAACCATTTACAGCAGAAAATCTTCTTTATGGCTGCAATCTTTGTTTAATCATATTTTAACACGTGAGCTAGAAGGACCAAAAATATTTTGAGACATATTTCTTATTTTCCCCAAACTCAGTTCTAAAAGATCTTTGGGTCTCTCATATGACTAAGTAACAGCACATTACATTCAGGTATGAAATTTTAAATTTAAGAGTAACTGATTAGAGTTACAAGAGTCAAAAAGTATGAACCTGAAAAAGATCCTTCTATCTCATGCCATTAACACTAGCAGGCAATCCCAAATAAGAAATACCATCTATAGAAAAATCGATTAGTCAATTCTTAATTAGCCGTAAGCATGAACATCCCCCAAGTAACCACATTGTCATCAGTCTGCTTTTACTATACTGTGTGTCTTGTTTTTTTCCACTGATCCTCACATTAAGAGGCTTAACCTTGCTATACAGAATAATAACTCAGCTTATAAGAGCAAGGACAATCATTGTCTTGTTCACCCCTATATCCTGGGTTCTAAGTACAGAGCAGATACATATTTGTCAAATGGCCCTCAGATTTCTGAAGCTCAACAATAATTCTGTAGTAAACACCCACTGTGTCAAGCACAATGCTACATGCTGGAAAGACAGACATGCTTAAGATACGGGTCCTTGTCTTAGAACACACTAGGTGATGTTATAACTATCAACAGCTTACTCCTCATACCCCAATCTACATTAAGGAAATAACTATATGCACGGTGAACAAACAAGTCTGAACACCCATGACCCAGAAATAACAAGAAGGCAGAAAGGAAAGAAGGGAAAAGAGAAAAGAAAACACCTACTTTATGTCCAAAAGTACGAAATTGGTCAAATGATAGATTTATATCACGAAATGTTCTTCAGCCACTGAAAATTTAGAAATATAAATGTTTTAAAAATAGAAACATAAGGTATTTTCAAGAGATAAAATAGAGAAAAGGCAGTTTAAAAAATAGTACGTGTGATATACTTTTGGGGAAAAAAAACACATGGAAAGCCATGTAACAAGATGGTTAAAAGCTAGCATGGATATTTACATTCTCTTTCAGCCTGTTATGAATATTTGTTGGTTTTGTAACGGGGGCAGAAGATACAAGGATTATACTCACAGGTCACTGGCCAGTTCAACAAGGGGAAGGAGAGAAGTCAAGAGACTACAATCTACCAAAATAAGACTGATAATCTGAGCAAACTGTGCCAGGATGGACAGAAGTCTGAAGAGATAACGGTAGAAATTTTGGAACAAGAAAAAAAAGTAACCAAAATTTGCAACAAATTATCTTTGGCGGGGAAGGCAACACTAGAGATGAATGCCCAAAGCCCTGATGGTGGAGAGGAGTCCTTTAAGGTAACTGTCACCTCCAGGGTGGGGTAGGGTGAGATGTAACCACGAGGTAGAATTCTATAGCCTGTTCATCAGTATAAACAGAGACAGGAAGTACAAGGTTTTGGCATGGATCTCATCCTGCAAGACAAGCCCTGTTTTCCCTAGAGAAAAGCAAAGGAAAGAATACTCATCACTTTACAACTGGAAATGGCAAAGCAAAGGCAATTTGAAATATCAGTGCAACACTCATTCAGGACTTGAACTGAGAAACTAGTTGAACCATCATGTGGATTCCAGATCAACAAAGCTGTTGAACCATATCATACTATACAAATTGATATTGGTCATGAGTGATTCTCCATGGAAAGACCAAAGGGATCCTTGGCATAACCCTTTCAACCCAAGTTCAACCCAAAGAACCTAACACTATTTGAGCGTCAGGTACACGACTGATTAATCTGCATATATTTTCCTAAACAGACATGCTATCAAAGGCTTTCTGAAATAAGGTGAAAACTTTTCTTTGCTCATCACACCACAGACGGTGGCTTTTTGAAATCACTTCTGATAGATTCTGCTGAAAACTTCCAATACTGAAGATACGAATCTACTTCAGAGATGCTGCATGCAATTTCTACCACAGCACATAACAGTAAATCAAATTCTTACTCCAAGCACAATTAGAACATGTTGACTCGCCTTACCGGTAGTAAGAGCTACACACCTCCAAAAAATAAAACCTTAGCTTAGTGTAAAACGCCATTGCCTCAGAGCTTTTAAAAATGCGACATGTTCTATCATACTTACACTATTATAATAGTATAAGCTTAATACAAGGGTGCCCACATTTTTCTGTACTTTGAGGAAAAGATCATTTTGGGAGCCACATACACAGCAAAGCTGCCTATAGCTCAACAAGTACACATAGAGTAAGAAGAAAATCCCTCCTGGGAGTATTTTTACTAGGGCCTTGGTCCCATAACCCATGGATGAGAATATTATTCAAAATAAACATTACAGGAGACATTTCATGAAAAAGAATCCTACGGGCATTAAAGATGACTTTCATTCTCATTGCAGCTTTAAAGATAAACTTAACGATCAGTATGTGGAATTCTGTACTGAATGACATGTATAGGGAAAATTGTGGCCTAGGGACATGGCCACACAATGGTCTAATGAAAATCATTTTTAAGACTATATTATGCAGCGAAATAAAGTCTCCCTCCAAACAGCTGATTCTTGGAATACACACACCTCATAAGCAAATTCTGTACACACGACAGAAAACAGTACACTCATGGTTTGCATTAAAGTAACAGAAATCATAGATAATACTTCAGTTACAGTGACAAGTCAAAGAATATTGATAGCAGTGTTGAAAAAGATGATTTTCTGTAGGGCAAGGAAATCATTTGTGAGAAAACCACTTTATTCTTTGATTTGCTAATCAGTTCTTTACGGAGGCCACAGTGCCGCAACTATTGGGGAGAAGGGAAGGAGGTCAAGATATTCTATTTATTCCAATTTTAGTGACAGAAAAACTAAGCAAAAAGTCACAGATAGCAAAGACTTTGGGGAAAACAAATTTAGAGTTCTACTACAACGTAGAACAGGATCAGTACCCACTCAGTCTTACGAATGAAATCAATCAATGTTTATCTACAGCTAAGTCTGCAACCTTATTACACAATTGTTTGCCCCAGGTAGGACACTGCCTGCTAGGGACTGGACTTACCATGAGCACGTAGGCATGGTTGAATCTACACATCTTCACCTTCCTTCCTATTACATTTGGAAAAACATATGCCTTCCCTTCTCCCTGCCTCAAAGGCCAACCCTCTGCTGAGCAACAATGCCATCTCCCTCAACTGCTCAAAAGTTTGGTCTTTGTTCTTTTGGTTAAACCCACCCAATATTGCCCATCAAGCTCCCCTTCTCAAAGCAACTCATTCTCAGTAGTACAATGTGTTCTATTTGCTCAAACTATATGAAACTGCCATTCTGATAGGTAAAAAATAGTCAAATGTCACCAATTTCATGTTGCTCAATATTATGTCTTATCTAAATTTAAAAAAGTCAAGCAAACTCCTGTACTTCCTTTAACCCCATATGATGGCTGCTTTGAGCTGTCAACTTGACTGGATTAAAGGATACCCAGATAACTGGTAAAGCACTGATTATTCTTAGTTCTTCAGTAGGCACTGGGCCCATTCCTTGCCTGCTGCAAGGGATATCCAGGTGGTTTGGTATTTGATTAGAATGACTGAGCTGTCCGGGAAGAAGGTTCCAGAGGAAACCAAAGTGAGAGTCAGTAGACTGAGTGGGGAAGATCTGCCATCTATGTGGGTTGGCACCATCCAATCGACTGAGGGACCAGATGGAACAAAAAGGCAGAGGAAGGGCAAATTCTTACCTGCTCTCTCCTAGAGCCTGACTGCTCTTCTACTCCTGCCCTTGCATGTCAGAACTCCATGATCTCTGGCCTCTGGGCTCAAGGACTCATCCCAGCCTCCCTGGCCTTCAGCCTTGAACTGAGAGTTACACCATCAGCTGCCCTGGTTCTAAAGCCTTTGGACTTGGACTGAGCCATGCTACCAGCTTTTCTGGTCCTCTAGCTCACAGACATCTTACCTGGGGACTTCTCAGCATCCATGATCAAGAAAACCCATTCCCCTAATAAATTCCTTCTTCTCTGTGTGCGTGTATCCTATCGGTTCTATCTGGCAAATCCTGACTAAAATACCTTAAATTCCTTCTGGGGCTCTACCCACTTCAAGGAAGTATAGGCATTATCAAGAGTCTCTTCTCGCTATCCTCCCTTCCTTACAAACTCCCATTCATTCATCTGCCCGTTCCCATCAGCATCTGCCCACCACTCCACCAAAATTGCCCTTGTGAAGTCCCGAAAGACTCCCACATTCCAAGCCCGATGGAGAACAGTGCCCTTACGTGAATTCTCATCTCGAAAAGCATCTGGGCACAGTGGAGCACTCCTTCTCCCCAGAATCATTTTCTCTACTCGCTCCCTGTACAACCCGCCCTTGGTTTTCCTCCTGCCAACTGTCCATCAATTTCCTTTGCTGTTCTTTCTCTCCCAACCTCTAAATGTTAGAGAACCTCAAGGTTAACTCCTGAGCCTATTACCTCTCTAGACTGTCTTACGTGATCTCATCCATTCCATGACTTAAATTCCTATTTGCACTAATTTCTCCCTTAGTTGTATCTCCTGCTGAAACCTCTTCTCTGAAAAACAGACCCATATAATATTCAGATGCCTACCTGACATCTCAACTTGGGCTTCATATGCAAGTCCAAAAAACACCTTCCCCAAAAAGCTGCCTACGGTAGTACTCAGGTCTCAGGTAAGGGGCTTTAATCTCCCCTCGTTAGGCACCTCAAAATCAAAACACCTTACACCACAGCCAATAAGGGCCTGCAGTGTTCTCTCTCTCTCTCTCTCTCTCTCTCTCTCAACTTAGCTTCACCTTGATATCATATCTCAGTTCCAAGCCAGCCTCTCCCCACTCCTCTCAAGACCTTTGTGCATGTTCTCTCTTGATATAATGCTTCAACGCTCACCCCTACTGTCACCTCTGCGTAGCCTTTCCCAGCCACCCTATCTAAAATGGGCCTCCTCATGTTATTCTCTAGCTCAACCTATTTTTGTTTCCCCCACAGCATTATTACAATTATTTATTTTATTCATGTGTTGCTTCCCCCTTTTTCATCACTATATGGATCTCTAGACTGAGAACGACTGAGAACGGGCACCAAAGCTGTTTAACTCATCACTGAACCCCTGCACCTACTTATGGAGCACAATGCCTGGAACACAGTAGGATCTCAAATATATACTGAGAGAAAAAGGGAAGAAAACAGTGTGTAACATTTCAGGAAGTATGAACTTTTCTGGCACATAAATCCACACTAAAAATAATACAAAGAGAATCAAAATACTCTAACAATTTTTTTAAGAAATAAAATCCCCCCTCCAAAAAAAAAAAAACTTCACTGTATTTCAAAAAAAAATAGGTAAGAAAAGAATGAGAAGAAAAATCCTAATTAATAGTGTGGTCTTCAAGGACTTTTGGGGAAATGATATAGACTAGGGAGTTTGGAAAGAAAACCCCAAGATGATTCTGGACTATTTCCTACCATGGTAGTGATACAAGATCTGTACTCAACCAAATCAAGTTTCTAGTTATGGGGACTTTAGAAATTATTATGTTTATAAAAGAACCACCAATGGTAGCATTCAAAAGAAATAAAATTTTACCCTAGAGTAGGTATGTATCTGAAATCTGTAATCTACACCACCTTTAATTTATGTTTGTTTCCCTTCAAAACTAATTGTGAGTTTTAGCATAATCACTCCATTGCATCAGGATCTTTCTGAACTCTGATTCTGTCACTGAATGTGCCCAACATGTAACAGCAAACAATGATTACCTTTATTTTTAATGACTTCCTTCACCAGATAAAGGTAAAGGCAATTTAGCCCACAGGTTAGACACATAGGCTCTAGTTCAGGCTATCTGGCTTCCAGTACTAGCTTTGGCACTTACTAGCTGTGTGATCTTGGGGAATTAACATTTCGGTGCCTCAGTTTCCTTATGTGCAAAATGCAATGCTGGCACCCACTGCTTGGAATAGCTGTGAAAAAATTTAGCACAGGACCTGCCAACAAATAAGCACCGAAGACGGTATTGTTACTACAGCTACTGCTACACAATAAAAGTATGGCTTTCTAAAATCACTTTGAAGGGTACCATATGCACTTGCAGAAATATTAATAGTATGCATCATGATTAAGGCCAGACCCTAAGGCCAGCCCAAATTTGACTTCTGGCTCCACTGCCTAATGGCTATATAACCTTACACAAGTTCAAGTTACATAACTTCTCTGTGCCTCAGTGTTATCATCTGTAAAATGTGGATAATTAACGATACCTAATTCATAGGTTTGTTACGAAGATTAGTTAGCACATGCAAATCAATTTAAATAGTGCCTGTAGAGTAAGCAGAATAATGTTTATACAAAGATATCCCTGTCCTAATCCCTGAAATCTGTAAATATGTTACTTTACATGGCAAAAGGAGTTTTGCTGATATGATCGGGGATTTGGGGATGGGAAGATTACCCTACAATACCTGGGTAGGCCCAATGTAATCATAAGGGTCCTTAAAAGGGGAAAGAGGGAGATAGAAGAGTCAGGCCAAAGGAGATGTGAGTACAAAAGAAGAGGTCAGAGGAATGCTTTTGCTGGAAGGGGGCCTTGAGCCAAGGAATGCAGACAGCCTCTAGAAGCTGGAAAAGACAAGCAACAGATTCTCCCTTAGAGCCTCCAGAAGGAATGTATCCCTGCAAACACCTTGATTTTAGTCCAATAGGGCCTGTTTCCGACTTCTGACCTCCAGAATTACAAGATCACACATTTTTCTTACTTTAAGCCACTAAATTTGTGGTGATTTGTTACAGCAGCAATAGGAAACTAATACACCTGGCAAAGAGTTGGCCCCACATAAATAAAGCTTAGAAAATATCCTTATACTTCCAGTCCTCATTAGAGAAAGTCTGCCCAAATCCCCATCACTAGAGCAGGAGAGCTGTGAGCCCGTCCAACTTCACAAGCTGTCTCCCAGGGGCATAATTTGGTCTACACGTATCTTGCACCAATAAAGGAGCAAGGCAAAGACCGTCAGTCTTTATGGTTAAAGATAACTTTCAGGACGCCTGCTGTTCAGGTTACAAAGGTCTCCTCCTAACCTAAAGCTTATCAACTGTATTATTATTGTCTACTGATTTTCAAACGGCCCGCAGGCCATATGCCACCCACCTAGGACATTTATGCGGCCTGCTGGGTGTTTTTGCCACTGCTGCCTGTCCTGCTTAGCAGCTGACTCATCCCGGGCCCACAGTGTGCACTCTCCAGTGGTCTGAGGGACAGTGAACTGGCCCCCTGTTTAAAAAGTTTGAGGACCCCTGCTACACAGTCTACTAAATCCTTAGTAAAATTTCCCCTTTTTGGGTAAAATATAAAGACTTTAATAGCTAATTTGGACTTGAGAAACTGGGTTAATTTCAGAAGTGATATAGTCTACAAAAAAGAAAAAAAAAAAAACACCTCAAACTTCCTCTTTACTATTTTTTTCTTAAGTGCTCCCTTATTATAGTAATACATTCACATTTCTGCTATCAATTAGCCCTTCCCAATGGAGTGCTAAACTTTGAGCTAGTAGATAGTATATCATGCTTTGTGATGCTGTGTTTTTTTTAATGAAGTAGTAGCTATACTTTGTTTTGAATAACTTTGAAATAGGCAGTTCATGTACCCAGTCATGCTCCCTCTCATTTAGAAACAGTTTGATTCCCATGTGCAAATGTGCCAATTCTTGGGTGGGAAGAGAGCGGAAGCCCCACTCAAGGCTCTGCCATTTGAGATACAGCTGCACCTTCCTCTTCCTGTCTCCTTCCAGACCGTATGTTAATCCATAGTGTTCTGAGAACAACAGAAAGGTCACATAAACCTGAAGTTGTTTTTAAAGGTTTTCATTTTAATTAAAGATACCTTTTCTAATTCATTTTTGTTCGCTGTTTTCCTGAATTCCTATTCTGTCCTGCAAATCCCTGTTTGTCTAATCACTGGTCCCAATATTTTGATTAGTATGTATTGCATTAGCATTAAACATTTTTAAATTTGTATACACAGAAATTGGCAAATTACTGCATATGTGAAGAATGTGATAAATAAATATATTTGAAAAAAAAAAGATAACTTTCAGGGAAAGAAACATCAACATCTTCCCCTTGGACAAAGTTTTAAAGCCATTCTGGAGCTATGCTGGAGAGTAAGAGGCTGCAGTTTGCCAGGTAAAAGCCATAGTGGCTTAGTCTAGGGAGTGGAGGCGGAGGAATGGGAAAGAATTTGACAGGATGGATGAACTAGGAATGGGAAGGGCAAGAAAGGAAGAAAAATGGCCTCTGAGGTTTTTGCCGGTCCCAACCAGGAGGCTGATGGGTGGCATTTTAGAGAAACAGGGGGTGCTGGGGGTGGAGCAGAAGAAGGGGCAGATGCTGTGTCTGCAACTATCAGGTATCTGAATGGTGGTGTCAGTGGACACATAGGTCTGGAACTCAGGAGAGAGGTCAGGCTGAATACATAAACTTGGTCAGAATGAATATGAATTTCAAGCAATAGGAACAAATGGGATTACCTAGAGAAAGCGCACGGATCCGGCTTTTATAATTTTAAATGGCTCACCAGGTGATTCTCACACATCCCCAGTTAAGAACCGCTGCATTAAAGCTAAATAGAGGAACTGTGAATTGGGAAAAGAGAGTCTATATTTCCAGCAGGGGTGTCCTCGTTATTGCAGCAGTCCCTGGGCAACCAGACACTATTCAATCGACACAGAAAAATCCTGCTATTTAGTCAGATCTCAGGCACTTAACAGGAAAGCTTTTTGGTTTGATAAAACGGCAAGTAACCCCTCAAGTGCCCACTCCACCCCTTAAGATGTACAGTGCTAAGGCCAAAGAGAGTGTGAAATGGAGCTGTGGCCACCAGATCTGTATCTACCTCTACCACTCCATCAATAAGCCACAAGCCACAGCTACAAATGACCTTCTCATGGTATTTTCCAGACCTAGAGCTTAACATGCCTGAATTTCTTCCAAGGTATTGTCTTTACACAGTCCATTCAAAGAAATAAATACCCTCACTGTGTGAGTAAAAAAAAAAAAAAAATACTTAGTTACATAATGCCTTACCAAATCTCAGGAGCAATACTCTCTTTGCCCTGGTGAATCACTGTTCATAAGCCCCACACCTGCCTAGGTACGATGGCAGCAGAGTTGCTCAGATGCAGGTATATGACAAGAGTGCCAAATGACTGTGAGGGGAAGAGCTAGGGCTCTAAGCACACCATCCCTTGCCCTGGCAGGGTACTCAAGGCAGCAGTGACTGCACCTGGACAACCACTTAGCAGCTGCCAGAATCACTACAGAGGACCCCAGCCTTGACCTGGTATAACAGCACCCAATCCTCTCACCACCCTCCTCCAAAAACGTGGTCAGGACTCCGGTTGCTGGTGCTTTCTACGGGTTCCAGAAGACAGCACCATTTCCACCCTGTGAGTTTCCAGATGTATGTTTAGATTAAAACCATATGGCCCCACCTGCATCAGCCCAATATAGCTGCACAGAAACTACCTCCTGTGGAGGCAACATTTTAGGCACTGAGCTATTGTACAAAGTGAGATTATGCAAAACAGATACTCTTTTTAAAAATGATTAGAAGAAGGGTGTAAGTAGGGCAAAACATTTGGATTATAAAATTTTAATAAAATGCAGTTTTATTACTTACAAATCCATTTAAAAACTGCAAGTAAGTGGCACTAAGCAAATTAACTGTTAACTAACAGAACTCTTTCTTCAATTCAGTACTTCCCAACCTGTTCTATGGAACACTACTACTGTATTTTTTGCAGAAATTTTTTTTTAAACCACAGATTTTCCTTCTAAAATTTATTTTCTATATTCTCATGCTTAGCACTCTGAGATAATCTGTCAACAGTGTATTCCATCCAATTTACATGAAAGTTCATGTGATGTACTTTCAGGCTGCAACAATTCCAGATAACCAAGATCATGTTGTTGTGTGCCATTTAGGCAATGATTGTTGAACTATGTTGGTAAAGTAATCTGTCTTATATATTTTGACACGTGCCTGTCTTTGTACACAGGCTTATTATACATTATCCATTTATATTAAACTTATTCCCCATGGATTAAGGGCATATATTATATTTTAGGATCTGTTCACAAAAGTTCTGTCAACATAATGTTATACAACTAATTTTGAAAAACACAATTTTAATGTAAAAAGAGAACAATTATCAGTAATGGAAAAAGCCAATCAACCTAAACAGTGTTAGCTTATTAAAATAAATGCAATTGACATGTCTGAGATCATTTTTCACACAAAAATAGTTTTGGAAAGTCTCTGAAGGCAGGATTGTATTAAGTAGGTAATCAGCCCCCCTTCAATCTTATTTATACAAATCATTTCCTGAATAAGTCCCTTATATTCCTTACTGACAGGAGACAAGTATTTAGGCAAGCCCCATCTGAATTATTATAAATTCTGAATTTCCTAACTACTTTTTACAAGCACCACAGGTTATAAAGTTTTACAAATTCTTTCCTACTTCCTTTCTTTATAAAAATCCATCTGAACCAATTGGCCTATAGGGCAAAATGGGACACAGCAAACACCACAGAAGCAGCAAATGCAAATGTAAGACACAACACAATAATAACAGCAAACTTCTAAATATCATACCATCAGCTTTCAAAGATGAGTTAAGGATACAAATTTCTTGGGTTCTTCTCAAACCTTGTTTGTTTAAAAAAAAAACAATTAGTGGTCAGATCTTCTCCCTAAAAGTCCCAAGAAATACCTTGTATCTCAAGGGTTGTCATCAGCTGGTCCTATAAATTTTCAAGAGGTAGCCCTGGGTCAAAGATAATTTTACTTCTTTAGTTTATGGGGTCAGCCACCAACCAAACAAGAGGGGCTCTTTTTTTACTATACACAAGAGACAATTTGGGGGGTATTCTCAGAATCTGTCTGACCTTCTGAACAACCTTCAGCTATAAGCCCCCCATTTGGGGGTGTTGCCTTTTGATCTTTAGTAAATATTTCTCCCTCTCGCATCACCTGGACTCCCACACCCCATATATACACACCTACACAAATGAGTAATTTATTTTCTTACAACCTAGAAAACATAATTTAGTTCCATAATTTGTGCCAAAGATGATAAGGGTCTTTTTAAGTCTCTTACTGAAATGCTTTTCCAAAATCCTTCCTTCTGATAATGTTTTCTTAGGTAAGCTGATCCACGAGCCAGTTTCTGACAATTCGAATACAAGCTGCTTTATTTCATTAACATCTGCTACACAATAATCTTAATATAAGAAGTGCAGCTTTTGGCTATAAGAAATGTACTTGGCTCTGTTCTCTTCTCATAAGCACAGTCCCCAAGTGAGCTCATTCATTCTCAGCTATGCTGATGACTACCAGATCTGCACCTCCCTCCTCTGATCTCTCTCGCTGGCGCTCCAGCCCACTTGGCTATTTCCACTGGCGGCCACCTCATCATAAACAAAACTGAACTTGGCTTTCCAAACCAGCTCATCTTTCAAACTATCCCTCTCTGCAGATAGTACAACCAGTCTCCAGCACCCCAATGGAAAAAGATGGAAGAAAATGTTTGACTCAAGCCACCCATCAGTATCCTTTATCAAATCTGTCAGAAAGTCCTGGTGCTTCTCTTTACGAAATGTCTCCACATTTTTCTTCCTCTCGATTCTAGCCAATTCAATACTGGTACAGGAATTTGCTGCCTTATGTCTGTATTACCTCAAACAGATTCTCAGCTGCCTTCCTGCTTCTGAGTCTTCCTACACACTGCTACCAGAATAATCTAGATTGAATATTCTCTTAGCTCCCTTCCAGGTCTAAACTTTTCTACAAAATTAATTATCTAACACTGCTTTTCTCAAGCAGCTTCCTGTACACTCAATAACTTGGAGTGGTTCACTACCATCTAACCTCTAACTTTTCAGACTGACTCTAAGGCAATTCACAATCTGATCCTGAACTACCCAGGGTGTTTTCCCAATTCCTCCTTACAAGAGATAAAGAGTGATTCTAAATCGAGACAATTTATTCCAGGACTTCAAGCCTTTGAAACCATTGTACTTTACACTAGCAATGTTCTTTCTACCTTCTAAGAAGTCCTGTCCAATTGGAAAAACTTAGCTTCCTTCCCCCTCTCCTTTGGCCAACTGGAGTTAGGCCACCACCAGAACTTAATTCTGTTTCTGCATTCCCTTTAAGGTCTTTGTCTTTATAATGAGAATGTAAGATAAGATAATGGACTCTTAATATATTCTTAGCTCCTGTAACACCAGAACCTAGAAGAGGGGCCTGGTATACAATATTCCATAAATGTCTGTCCATTGATAATAACTAGTATTTACTGAATACTTACTATGTGCTAGGTACCATTCTAGGACCTCTTTAAATTAATTCTTTTAATGAATAATGAAATAGCACTTAACTGTCTCTAATTGTTTCACAAATGGCGGTTGTGTTTCTCCAAATCACTAAGAAGCTCTTTCAAAGCATAACAGATGTCAATCACAATTTCCATAGTAACTAACACATAGTAAATTCTCAAATATCTGCTGGGTATAGTACAGCAGAAAGACCACTGAATTGTAAGTCAGGATGCGTGCCCCAGGTATTCTGTGGCTGGGCAAGTTGCTGAGGTCTAGTTTATGTGGCTCGGTGCCCTTATCTGAAAAATCAAAGACTGAAAATTACCTGACCTGGAAGGACCCTTCCTACTTTAAAATTCTATGTCAGACTTTTTCATATGTATGACTTTTCTGGGATGCTTGTAACTGTTAAAAGAATGACTACTTCACTGGATTCTAAAAATGCCAATTCAGGACTTTTTTTTAATGTGGAAAATGATTCTGAGAATGATTCACATTCTCAGGCTTCTATCCTGTAATGCTCCACAGGTAAAACATTACCACCAAGGCCAGGACCCATAGATTCCATATTCCTCCACAGGAGGGAACACAAGGATACAACTTCAGCCCAGAGGTCCTCACCCTGAAGAGAAAGGGCTTCCTATCACAAAGGAAACAAGCACTATCAGCCTGGAAGAAGCATGGCAATTGGAGTAAACACTAATTTGTGAACAACAACAAAAAATGGCATGACTTCATACGTTCAATCCTGAGAAGGCACAAGGGACCAAATACTGAGGCATGCTGAGTTGTAAAATGATTTTTTTAAATAATGAGATTCAATAGACAGGATTCAATAACTTCCATTTGCTTGTCAGCAAGAAAAAGGGAAAGGAATTAGTAATAGGAAAAACAAAGAGCTATACAAGGAAGTCATGGTCCAGATGTGAAGGAAACTGAAATACAGCATGATTCTTACCAGCTGGAATATAAGATAAGAGAATCCACTTGCTCTGATGCTTAGAATATTTCCTGCAAGTGGCACTGTTTTAATGATACAAGACTATTCTTCCTTCTCCGTGAGGCCAAACAACCTGATACACACTGAAGAGTGTTCATATTATCATAAAATCAAAAATGCTATTTACCGGTTTTCTTTAACATTTTTTACTTTTTAATTGACATAGAAATTGTATATATTTATCAAGTACAACATGTTGTTTTGAAAAATGTATACATTGTGGAATGGCTTGGTAATTAGCATATGTATTGCATCATATAATTTGTTTTCCAGTGAGAACACTTAAAATCTACTCTCTTAGCAATTTTTAAAACTGCAATGCATCAATATTAACTATAGTCACTATGTTGTACAATAGATCTCTTGAACTTATTCCTCCTAACTAAAATTCTATACCCTTGTTTATTGGTTTTCCATTTTCGTAAACAACGAATAGTCGGAACATGTAAGACATTAGGTCACAGAAGGAATGCAGACGCTATAAGGTTTGCTCATGCAAAAGATGGCTGAGGGAGGGTGGGATATGAGGAGAGGGAAAAAAAGTGAGAGGAAGAAGATGAAGAAATGTCAACTTCCTTGATAGAGTGGGGGGGTCAAGACATTAGGTCTAAAGTTGATGGATCAAGAAAATAAATGCAACTACACCATCGAGAGTTGTTAAGGTTTATCAAACAGAAGAATTAAATACAAAACAAAGTTTTAAAAACTAGAAGAGGTATGAAATTAAATTCCTTGTCTTTTATAAAAGGAAACAATAGCTCAAAATTTAAAAAAATCAAAAAAGAGATATAAGCATATATTTAGGGCTAGAAAAGGAACCATTCATGGAATAACAAAAAATGGTCAGAAGTGAGACTCTGAGAAGAGAGGTAGGGAAGGAAGGGAGAGGGACTCAATTGTCAATGTATACCTTACCACTTGAATTTGTATTTGTATGGACATTTATACTTTTATAAATGCTAAAATGCTCAAAAGAAAAAAATAATTTGCAAATTCCCCAGCTCTCCAGTTTCTTCATTCAGGACAATGAAGTCTACTGGCAAGAGCACAGGATAGGATCAGATTTGGTGTCTGCTTTGCTCTTGGAAAAAGCATTAACAGACTCTCAAAGGAACTGCAAAGGAAGCCAGTGGGAAATCCATCTACATGTGCACAAGTACATACATTTTAAAATGGAAAACAAAATACTTTTAAAAACTCTACTTAACACTAACCTTAATACTACTCCATGAAATGAATGATCCCCATTTCCTTCACACTAAGTGTACTGCAATTTAAAGATGATACTAAACTTTGAGGACACAAATGTAACAGTGGCCTGTGCCACAGGGAAGAATGTGAGGAAAATGATGAAAATTAACAAGAATTAATTAGTCCTTGATAAGCAAAAGAGCAATCCAGTACCCCTGTCAACAACCTGGTGGTTCCCTGCCTGTCCCCAAGCTGAGCAATCTTCGGGATCCCAGAGAGTTCCATCCTATATTTATGGTTTATGAAGAACATACCTATACCTGGGCTCTCCTCCACAAGACTAACCAACCCACACAGTCAGAGCAGGCCCATCTGTGAATTACAGCAGATCCAAAAAATTACAAAGTCAAGGTTTTCGATCTTGAAGTTATGGATCAATTTTGCACAGTTCATGGCCCAGAACCCTCACTCTTGGAGTGTTCCTATAGTAAGAAACCTTCCAGGTGATGAAAGGAAACAAATTAAATTCATCAGGCATGTCCATGCTCTGACATGAAAGTTCTCCAAAGACATCAGGAAATCTATAAAACATGTAGATAACATGAGTTCTAAACCACACTCTACAAACACAAAGTTTAACCAATGCTTATCCAATAACCAGTTTATAAAAAATGTGTGTGTTTTTAATTAACCCACCTCTGCTTTGACAGATCTAGCCATACTATTTAGTATTTGCCTCAATGTTAACAACAGAAAAATATAGTTTAAACCAGGAATTGGCAAACTTTTTCTGAAAATGGCCAGAGAGAAAATATTTTAGGTTTTGTGGACCAGGAGATTTCTGTCCCAACTATTCAACTCTGCCACTGTTGTATGAAAGTGGCCAGAGATGATCATAGATGAATGACCATGACTGTGGCTATGTCACTGAACACTATTAAACTGTTTAAAAATGTAAAAACCATTCTTAGTTTGTGGCCCTAGAAAGACAGGTGGCAGGCAGATTCGGCTCATAGTTAGCTGACTTACGCAGAGTTCAAGATCAGAGGCCTTGGAGACAAAAGAAAAAGAGGAAAGATATTTGCCAAGAACTTTATTCTGTTTCAGCTCCCACCTCCAAGACCCTTGCTTTAAAAATGCTACATAAAGGACAAAATGAAATGAATAGGAGGAGGGAAGTCTCTATCCACTTGCTTTATTTTCCAGTTTATTTCTCTTTTTCTCATTTCAAGAAGATATGCAAAATGTAGTAACCAGAATCATCAGAATTAACAGAAATAAAATAAGCAGGAAAAAAGTAAACAGCCTGCCTGAGAAAATGTCAAACATCTCAAATTATTTGTGTACAATTTTCATACTACTTTATTACTAATCAATATATCTTATTTTCCTATGCAAGGAGAATATATCTGGACAACTGCCAACTTCTAATTCAGCTTACAGAAAGTAAAAAGATGATCTATTTACAATGAACTGACCATAATACTGTTCTCACAATAAGTATGTCCAATTGGTAAAGATTAAAAAAAAAAGTTAAGTTCCATTATAACAATCTTCCATTTTTTTCTTTAACTTACATATAAACATAATCTGTCCTATATTTTCTGTAACATATTACAATCTAGAATCCTAAATATGTAAATGAATTTTAGGCATCCAAAAAAAGAATAGTGTTCAACCACCAAAAAATGCTAGTTGTCCTTTTGAGCATGAGAATTCAGCCTTTTGATTACTCCTTCCTAAAATGCAAAATGCTAACCAAGTGCCCTTGCCTAGACTGTAGCCAAAGCGGTTTGTCTGGAGACATTTGTGGTGCCTACAACTGGGAAAAGAGAGAAAGGTGATCTGGCATATACTGAGTAGAGAGCAGGATGCTGCTAGATATCCTAGAATACACAGGACAGCCCTAAACTCCGAAGAATTCTCTGGCTCAAAATGTCAACAGCAAAGGCAAACCCTGGGATAGAGGCAGCAAGAGGTAGAGTACATATAGTTGTAAATTAAAGTGCTTTAAGGTTGATTTTTTCTTTAGAAAACAGTATGTTAGGCCGGGCGCGGTGGCTCAAGCCTGTAATCCTAGCTCTCTGGGAGGCCGAGGTGGGTGGATCCTTTGAGCTCAGGAGTTCGAGACCAGCCTGAGCAAGAGCGAGACCCCATCTCTACTATAAATAGAAAGAAATTAATTGGCCAACTAATATATATAGAAAAAATTAGCCGGGCATGGTGGCACATGCCTGTGGTCCCAGCTACTTGGGAGGCTGAGGCAGCAGGATTGCTTGAGCCCAGGAGTTTAAGGTTGCTGTGAGCTAGGCTGATGCCACGGCACTCACTCTAGACTGGGCAATAAAGTAAGACTCTGTC
>VSMD01126023.1:0-11520 GCA_008750895.1 Mirza zaza | reverse complement strand
GAATTTATTTTAAAGAATATTTAATTCTGATCAACTATTTTCACCCAAATAGTCCAACTGAGGTATGAGTTCAGCTAAGAACTTACTTGCACTTGAGAAATGATCTAAATTTTAGTTTTTGTTAATTTTAGTCCATAAAGATCACCCATTTTCATTTAATATCTTGCTTATTGCAAAGGAAACCAAATATTGTTTTGGAGTCAGTTTTTGTAAAGTAAGCCATGATACCTAGAGACAAACAAAAAACAAAAAACAAAAACATTAGAACATGGAAAAGCTCAAACTTTAGAGTTTATCAAACAAATTTGATATAAAATACAAGAGAAAAGCATTTCAAAATCTACTGTTTATTTTTCAGTGGACTCTAAATCTGAGAAAATGAGTTCTGTAGTCTCCAATCGAAATAGCCATCTATAAAATGCTTTAAAATACTAACCAAGTGAAAAATAAATGAGACTATGTCAAAGAACCCATTTTCAAATTTGCAATCACAGTGATTATGTGTTGGACTTTACTCAATTCTATTTCTTGCACAAGTGCAGCTTTTTACAATGATAATATTTTCCCTTGCCTTTTCATTATCAAAATTTCCCCTTAATGTGGAGCTGAAATCTTTCTCCGTGCTGACCCAGTCTGGTCTGGATTTGTTGGAAAGGGGTCTTTTTTCCTGACAGTGCTGTTCTTCAAGGAGTCAAATTCCTTTATCCAGCACACCTTCTTCTCCCTTTGAATAGTTTATGGATTTTTCCACTGCACTTTCAGGATGCGATATGGAAGAGCTAAATGCAAACACACCTTCCTATTATTCTTTCAAATTGAGGCTGGTGAAATCATTGCTAATAAACCTCAGATCAAGCTACTGACCACATGAGCTTCTACCTTTACTCTGAGCAAGAGCATTTGCTGAAAAACAGGTGGCCAGATCAGAGTGAATTCCTTTTTGTTGCCCTGGCCCAGCCCTGGGGGCAGGTGCTAAGGGACATTGACCTGCCTACAAACGAAGGATCTTAGAAGGGGGTCAAAAGAGAGCAAATAGCTTGGCCGCTATGGTTGCTGGAGTCCTGGGAATGTCGTCTGCTTTTCCAGAAGGGCCAGATCTCCACCGTATGTCCTATTTTAATATCAAGGTTGACTTAGAGAATAAGAACCTTAAGCCCTTCAAGCACAATCAGAAATTAATAACAGAAATGCTGAGCTGTTTTCCAGCCTAACATTGGCCCTCTGGCCAGTGCTATATGAAGAGTCACGCCATAGTCCATTTCTGTTTATCTCCCTTAAATCTGTCTCTGCCTTTGAGTACCTTCCTCCCTAAGTCAGGTGAAGCACTTGAAATGACAAGGAGGAGGGCCCCTTAGAGTGCTTATGTGTTCACTGAATGAATGAATAAATGAATGAGTGAATGAGCTCTTGGAGCTCTGTGGGTTTTTGATATTGCTTAAGGATTACACCCACGCATCCCTCCTCCACCCGTTTCAGCAGGAGACGAAGGATGTGAGCTGGATGCGAGAAGAAGATGATTTTGGGAGCCAGCACGCCACACGTTACAATAGGTGTTTCTACTCAGCTACTGCCGTTTGTGCTGACTTCAGACTAATTACTACTCATTAAATCAGGAGCTTTTGGAAAGGAGCAAAAACAAAAACCATCTATCTTCAGTGTAAGCGTTTCTGGGCCAAGAGAAAGAAGGAGATCAGGTATCAAATACAGATGGTAGAAAATTCCTCCTCAGTTCCATCCTGGCATTTTAATTTTTTTTTTTTTTAAGAGAAAATTGTCTGGTCAAGCAATGCTGTTTTGAACTTTGGGCTTTCCTGTACAAAGAGCAAACAACAGGGAACTTCTGGTCTTGCAGCATTGTAGAATCTTCAGGTTGGAAGAGGGCTTAACAGTTGATCTCTACCTTTCTAACAGTATTTCTGCAAAGTCCTGGTCTTCCCCACTTCTCCACGGACCCCTCCAGTGCCAAGAGGGGACCACACACCCTCTCCAGCATGGCGGCCAGTTTTATCTGTGGATTATTCTTCCTAGTTAGTAAATTATTGCCTATCCTCAGATGAAGTTTTCTGTCTTCAAATTCTGCCGATTTATCCTGGTCTTTTCAATGAGATTGTCCAGACGCTGACTCTTGCATCCGATGACCCAGGGACACCTGACGGCATTGATTGTGTTCCCTGAGAATCTTCACTTGTGTCTCAGATGGCATGCTCTCTTGCCTCCTCTCCCTATTCTGAATTGCTCTGGTTTATTCCTATTTTTTAAAAAAACATATCGAGGTATAGTTTACATACAATAAACTGTATATATTTAAAGTCTGCAATTTGATGAGTTTTCACTAAGTATGCGCTTACGATACTACCAGCATGATCCAGACATCAAAGGTTTCCATCACACTCTAAAATTTCCTTATGCCTCTTACAATCCACCCCTTCCTCCATGCTCCCACCTCCCTGTCCCCAACTGATCTGCATTCTGTCACTACAGATTACTTTTCATTTTCTAAAATTTTATATAAATGGGATAATATAATATATATTCTTAGGTCTGTCTTTTTTCTCCTAGCATAAATTATTTTGAGATTCATTCATGTTGTCATGTATCAATAGCCCATTTCTTTTTATTGCTGAGTGATATTCCATTGTATGGAATTGAGGAATTTACCCACTCTTCCTAATTTGCTAAGAGACTGTATCATAAATGGTTTGAATTTTGTCAATGGAAATTTTCCATTGTAATTTTCCAATGGAAATGTAAATTTTCCAATGGAAATTTCCATAGTCCATAAATTTATTCATTCACCTGTTGATGGACATTTTTTGACTATTATAAATAAAGATCCTTTGAGCATTCTGGTACAAGTCTGTCTGTAGACATATGTTTTCATTTGAGTAAACTGATAAGAGTAGAATGGGTGGGTTGTATGATAGGTAGATATTTAACTTTATAAGAAATTGCTAAACTGTGTTCCAAAGTAGTTGTGCCATTTTACATTCCCACCATTAGTGTGTGAATTTTCCAGTTGCTCTACCTCCTTGCCAACCCTGATATTATCAGTCTTTCTGATTTTAGCCATTCTCCTGGGGGTGTAGTGGTATACCATTGTTGTTTTTATTTGCATTTTATTAATGAAGGATGATGTATATCTTTTGATGTGTTTATTGGCTATTTGTGTTGCTTCGTTTGTGAAGCCTTCTATTCAAATATTTTATTAGGCTTGTTTTCTTATTATTTACCTGTGTGAGTTTTTTATGTATTCTAGATAGAAGTCCTTAGTTTGCACGCATGTTGTAAATATTTTCTCCCAGTTTGTGGCTTGCCTTTTCATTTTCTCAATAGTGGCCTTTAAAGAGATAACATTTTTATTTTTCATAAAGCTAAATATATCATTATTTTCTGTTATGGTTTATGCTTTTTTTGTCCAATCTAAGAAATCATTATTCCCTGGTCAAAAAGATTTCTCCTAATGTTTTATAGTTTTTAGCTTTTATATTTAGGTCTATGATTAATGTTGAGTTCATTTTTATGTATGAGATGAGGTAATGGCTGATGTTCACTTTTTTCTATGTGGATATTCAGATGCTCCCGCGTCATTGATGAAAAGCAAACAAAATCATCTTTCTTTTGCCACTGAATTACCTTAGCACCTTCGTAAAACATCAATTGACCACATATATGCATCTCTATTTATGTTCCATTATCTATAAGTCTATCCTTTTTTGATTACTCTGCCTTTAAAATGTCTTGAAATCAGCTACAGTAAGTCCTCTGACTTTGTTCTTTTTTAAAAAAATACTTTGGCTTTTTCCAGATATTTAGCATTTCCATATAAATTTTGGAATCCAAATTGTTAGTGTCTATATAAAAGTCTGGTGAGATTTTGATAGGAATTACATTCAATGTATAGATCAATTTGGGGAGAATTAACCTCTTAATGTTGAGTATTCTAATCCATAAACATGGTGTGTGTGTGTGTGTGTATATATATTTATTTATTTAGGTCTTTCTTAAGGCCAAAATGATCTTAAATTAGAGCTTTCAACTATAAAAGAACTCATATATCTTTTGATTAGTTTTATTCTTATATATGTTATTTTTCTCTTTTGTACTACTGTAAATGGATTGGTTTTTATAGCTCCATTTTGTTTTTCTGCTCCTATATAGAAATACAGTAATTTTTTTATATAACCTTGTATTCTATGACCTTGTTAAGTTTATTTATTCTAGATTTTTTTGTAGGTACCTTCTGAATTTCTATATAAACAGTCACCCATCTCCAAAAAGGGAGAGTTTTACTTCTTTTAAAATCTTTATCTCTCTTTTTTTTCTTTCCTTATTGCAATGGCTAAGACCTATAGTACAGTGGTGAACAGAAGTGATATGAGTGAACATCCTTGCTTCGTTCTCAGTTTTTCTGAGGAAAGCATTCAGTCTTTTACCGTCAAGTATAATGTTAACTATAGGTTTTTCATTGATGATAGGTTTTATCAGATTGAGGATATTACCCAATATTCCTGATTTGCTCAGAGATTCTATCATGAATAGTTTGAATTTTGTCAAGAGCTTTTTTTTCTGCAGCTGTTGAAATGATCATATGGACTTTCTGCTTTAATCTCTTGAAATGGTGAATTACCATCTAAGAAATGTCAAACCAGCTTTGCATTCCTGGGATAACCCCTGCTTTGTCTTGATGCATTCTTTTAATACATCTCTGTATACATTGCTGGTTTAATTTGCTAATATTGTGACGAGGATTTTGGCATCTTTATTCATTAGACAATAGAGTTATCGATCAGTAGTTTTCTTGTCATTCCTTTGTCTGCTTTTGGTCCGGTTCATTCCTGAAGTATGAGGGCTGCGCATGTCTGGCTGGCAAGCACCTTGTTCCTCTGAGTCTTCTCCATCAGTGGCTGCTAGGAAGAAGGGACAGATGGTCTGATGTGACTAAGAGGGTGTCAAAGCACTTTCCTGGTTGACATCTCATGCATCTTTTTGGTGCTTTCTTAGGCAAAGATGACTGTTTTTACTCAGGAAAAGCCCTGAAAAACTAAGAGTTGAATAGCGAGTCTGAACAACGGCTGTTAAAAACTCAGACTCTGTGGTTCAGCTTTTCCACAGGTTGCATGCCCCCTGCCGGGCCACAGTCAGGCTGGACTCCTCAGGTCTGCTCCACGGTAGATTGCCCTCTTGTTAATGAGCCTGTCTGTGACAATGTCAGAGAGTGATGGTAGCAAGGAGGGACCAACAGACAGGGACTCGGCTGGGATGCCTCCTATTCTCATTCTGGGTCTGGAGGTGCCCCTTTGCAGTTGCCTGACCCGTGGCAAAGTTATTGATCTTTCTGGACCTCAGTTTCTTTGCCTTTAAAATGGGCTAACAATGTATCCTTGAAAAGTAGTAATAAGTAAAGATAATGCGAGTATGTGTGAAGGCCTATGTGTGCGTACAAATTGTAAATATTATTACAACTTCAGTAAACTCTCTGAGCCTTAGTTTACTCAGATGTAAAATAAATATAATAATATGTAAATGAGTAATCCCACAGTGTTATTTTTGTTTAATATTTAATTTTTAATTATTATGAGTACATATTAATTGTATATCTTTATAGGATGCATGCGATGTTTTGATACAGGCATACAATGTGAATGAATCAAATCAAGGTATTTGGGGTATCCATCACCTCAGACCTTGATCATTTCTTTGTGTTAGGAACATTCTAATTCCACTCTTTTCCACAGTGTTATTTTGAAACTAAAATGAAGTGACAGTGCCTGGTACATGGTAGATCCTCATAAAACTGTCCTTTTCTCCTTTTCTATTTGACTTTTATAGGCCCAGTAGTGAGCATCAGTTTTGCAGGTCAACAAATTTGTACTGAGAACATACTAGGCTGAATCGTAAAGGTTTTTACATTTTTCCTTCCTGGACTTATTCATTCATTGATCATGCACATATTACAAATCATCTCTTTATCAGTCATCGTGCATTTTAGGAGTGTATTTTAAGAGACCTTCAATTATTTGGAGGCCTATAGCTCTAGATAGTGCCTGAGTCCTTGGCTCTCAAGTTGGATTTGATTGGAAACAAACTTATCTTCTAGGGGTGACAAGTTTAAACCAGCCAATACCTAATTTTGACTCTGTGAAATCCTATTCATTGTTCACCAGTCTCTCTAAATGTTCCTATAGGTATGAGTTTCCAGTATTTCTTCTCATTAGTTCCATTATTCAGTATGATAAAATATGCTGAGTAGCTCTTCTCTTTCTCTGAATGACCTACCTCAAAAAATGTGGTTTCTTAGTTGTTCTGAGTCCTTAATCAAGACATGGCAGTGACAGAGACTTAAATTTAGCTGAGAATTACTAAGGGACCCCATCTTGGAGCTTGGAATCTAAGGCTCTTCCTCGTACCTCTGTTCTCCATGAGAAGGATGGGGACAATGCCACTGGGCCCAATACCCAGCCTGACATTCCTGAGACTTTGAACCGAGTTACATAAAAATGGTCATTAACTTTTTGAAAAATCTAATTGAAGTTGTTTTGTGAGTGTTTGCAGCTGCTGCTCATCTGGTTGGCTTATAGTGGACGTCCTTCACGATCGAAGACTGAATGGTGATTGCAAAAGGAATGTGAAATGCTTCCTTAACTAGCTTCAGAGTCAGTGAGGCCATAAATAGACAAGAGAGTGGAGCTAAATGGCAGCAAAAGGAAGAGTTAGAGGGAGGGTGATGGCATAAACAAGAGGCAAGTGAGGGGTGTAGAGAAATTTCACTGTTTTTGGAGTATTTTTCTCCTTCAAGCCCTTTTTATGAGAAGGAGATGCAGTGGAATGAGAGTTCTGGCTCTTTGATCCATAATTATTTATTTATCTTGCACCCCATGCAGTACGTGTAAATGTAGGGGAGAGGTTGGTAAAGAATAAAGTAGACATTGTTGTCTATATCCTTGAAGAATTTATCAGAAAAGGGACACAAAACTTACCGCTGTGAAACTGTCAAGCGAAGGGTAGTGCGGTAAATTGTATTGACAGTTTATGACAAATAAAAATATGATAATGGACTGAATTAGACTCAGAAGGAGTCAGAACTCTATCTCTTTTACTTTTCTAGTTAGAGTCTATAAATCTGGTTGTGAAAATATATTGGAAGAGACAGATGGGCACCATTTCTAGCTTCATGCAAACATTATAAATAAAACATTTCTTGTAATCCTTGGAATTTTGTTTGGTGCATTTTAAAAGATCCACATTTTAAAGCCCTGAGCTGTAGGTTCATTAGAAAATGTAATTTTACGACTGATGTTAAACATAAATATGTATCCCTGCAATTTTCGGCAGCTCGAATAACTTTCAAAAAATTTATTCACAGTCTACTTCACAAATAATCAACTTTTGCTTCTCCGCCCCGAAGATTATGGATTATGAGAATTGTCTATGTGAATATTTCATTGAAAGCCTTCTTCTCAATTCACAATCTAACTCACTGTTTTTTGTTTGTTTGCAAAAAAAAAAAAAAGCATATTGAGAAAATGTAAACTAATTTTAGTGCTAAATTCAGGCAAGAAATAATTTTGAAGGGAAATTTTGCTGTTAAAAGAAAACAAAACCATCACTGCATTCCCAAATCAAATAAGAATGGTTGCTGTCCATTAATAGATTGTATAAATGTAACAACAAACCCACCTCTTACCTGGACAGCAATTCCATTCCTAAGTTCATGGCTACTGTATAAGCATGTCGAGAGTTCTCAGCAAGTTCTCTTTATTAACACAATCCCTCCATCCTGCCTTGACCATTTGTGCCAAGTATTAGGAGCTTGGGGTAATCAATTGCTGTAGCTCCCTTGACACGACTGTGGTATTTCCTAAATATTCGATGAATTCTTACAAATCCAGGCAAATCACTTGAGCCAGACTAAATAAGTTGAAAATTAGGATGTTAGACATCAATTGGACCCTATGGATAATTTTCTCCAACAGCTGCTTTTAAGGGAAGAAGAACCAACCTGGAGGTATTCAGTGATTCACCAGATTCACAGAGCACGTGACTAGAAGTGTCGAAACTAGAATGCCAGTGTACCAGTTCTCAGTCTGGTACTTTTTTTCTATTACATCATTTAGATAGCAGTCCCAAATACTTGGTTGACCCTAACATGCCTACTGGTACTGTTTCTTGACAGCATCATGGTGCAAGGGTTTCCATTTCCATTGATAATGCAATACATGTAAATCACTTAATGCCCAGTAAGCCATCAATAAAAGTTAACAATGTTATTTTACTTCTTCTCCTCCTTTTATTATTAACTGCTTCACCCCGTCTATTTCCCATCTTTCTCTTTTGTTTTCTAAAACTCTTAGGTGGGAGGGATAGAGCTATTTGTTTTTTCAGTTAGGAAGGCATTTGACAGTAAGTAGTAGAAATCTTGAACAGTGACTTAAGTCCCAAAGACAGTTATTGTTTACTTAATAAGAAATCTGAAGGTGGACAGGTCATGGTAGGCACAGCAATACAGTGATGCTCTCAAGTCTTCAGGCTGTTTCCAGCTTTCCGCCCTACCATCAATAGCTGTTGGATTTTGGTCCTCGTGTTTGTTGCTTCATGGTCTCAAGATGGCTGCCTTGGTCTAGGTGTCACATAAGCATCTCAGGCATCAAAGAAAACACCAGTGCAAAACACCTTCACCTCCTGAGACTCTCTTTGTTTGAGAATAGAAGCTTTCTTCTAATGTTTTTATCAGCCAGGATCTGACTAGCCCTAACTGCAAGTACTGGGAAAGTGAATGTTTAGTTTTCCTGCCTCTGTGGTAAGGGATGGTGAAGGAGAAGAAGATTAGGGATGGCTGCTAGGTCAGCCACCTAGAAAGGTCTGTCACATGGTCACAGTCCAACACTGTGGCTGGCACAATGCTCACTATTCGTGCCCGTCTTCCCTGCACTTTATCTAGCAGACACTCAACCTTCTACAGGGAGACAACCCTCACGGCTGGAGTTCTATTTATTTCTAGGCAATTTTAAGTGTGAGTACCAGAGCTAAAGATATCATTTAGACACTATATTTAAATTTGATAATTCTTATCTATGCCTATTTCTGTGTTCTTCCATCCTTCTTAGACCTACATTTATGCGCAAGTGGTCTTGAAGAAATTTGAAACAATAGATTCTGGTGGGCAGATACCATGTCGAATCTTTCTTTATTCCCAGGGTCTCTGATCTTAGATCTTGGTAAGGCATTTGCTTTCTTGTTTATACTTTAAAAAAAATTACCCATTTAGAAACAGTGTAATGCACAGGTTTTTGTTGCATAATTTGGTAAGTTTTGGTAAATGTAACCACTTAAATGTATATACTCTTGTAACCACTTAAATGTACACACTCTTGTAACCATGCGTGTTAGTTTCCTGGGCTGCCATAACAAAGCCCTATACACCGAGTGGCTTAAAACAACAGAAATGCTTGTTTCTCTAGATGCTAGATGTCCAAAATCAAGTGGCAGCGGGTCCACGTTACCTCTGAATCCTGTGAGGGGGGACCCTTTTCCTCTTCCTAGCTTCCAGTGGTTTCCTGCAATCTTTGACATTCCTTAACCTGCAGCTGTATAACTCTAATTTCTGCATTAATCATCACATGACGTTCTCGCTGTGTGTTCTGTCTTCACATGGCCATCTTTTTGTAAGGGTAGCAGTCATATTGGATTAGGGGTCCATCCTACTGCAGTACGAGACCATCTTAACTAATTACATGTATAATGTTCCTGTTTCCAAAAGGTCACATTCTGAGGACTAGGCGTTAGGACTTCAATATGTATATATATTTCGGGGGTATGTCATCTAACCCATGACACCATATAAATGTATATGCCCATGTAACTATGTTGCACCATGTAATATGTTATATATTGGAACAGGGATCAACAATTTTTTTTTTCTGTAAAGGGTTGGATAGTAAATATTTTAGGATTTGTGGGCCATGTGCCATACAGTCTCTGTTGCAACTACTCAACTCTGCTGTTGTAGCTCAAAAGCTGCCATAGATAATATGTAACCAAGTGAGCATGGCTGTGTTACAATAAAACTTTATTTATAAAAATAGGAAGTGGGCTGGATTTGGCCCATGGACCATGGTTTGCTGACCATTGTGTTAAAACATTTCTGTCATCCCGGAAAGTTCCATCAGTCTCTGTTCCTGTTCAATCCTCACCTCCTATACGCAAACATTTTACAGCTTTCTATCACTGTAGGTTACTTTTGCCTGTCTTTGTATTTCATATAAATGGAATCTTGCTATATGTGCTTTTTTTGGTCTGTCTTTATTCATTCAACACAGTGTCTGTAAGATCCAGCCATGTCATTATGTGCATTCGTATTGTATTCTCTCTCTCTCTCTCTCTCTTTTTTTTTTATCAGCAAGTAGTATTCCATTGCATGAATATATTGCAATTTATTTCTCCAGTCTCCTGATAATGGACAGTTAGGATGTTTTTAGTTTGGAGCTATTATGAAACAACTTTGAACATTTTTGTGCAGTTTTTTGTTTGTTTGTTTTGTATTTTGTGGATATATATTCTTGTTTCCTCCAGGAAAATACTCTGGGATAAAATTTCTGGATAGGTATATGGTTGATTTTTATAGGAAACAGTTCTCAAAAATAGTTGTTCCATTTTATACCCTCACCAACTATTACGAAAGGTCCAGTTCCACATTCTCACAGCATTTGTTGTTACCAGTCTTTTTAATTGTAGCCAATCTAGTAGGTGTATACTGATATCCCAGTGTAATTTTAATTTGCATTTCAATGATGGTTAATGATATTGAGTTGGTTTCTTTCCCTCCTTCTTTATTTCCTTCCTCCCTTCTTTTCTCTCTTTTCCTCTATTTCCTATGAATTCCTGAAAGAGTGGTGTTAAAATCTCCAACAGTGATTGTGTGTTTGATTCATTTCTTTAATTCTGTTAATTCTTGCTTCGTGTCTTTTGAAACTGCTATTATGTGTATATGCATTTAGGATTGTTGTGACTTCTTGATGAATTGGTGTTTTTAGGGTTATGAAATATCCTTGGTAATATGTCTTGTCTTAAAATCACCTTTTTTCTGATATTAATATAGCCATACCAGCTCTTTTAAAAAGCTACTTTATTGAGGTATGATTGACATATAAAAAGCTGTGCATATTTAATGTATACGACTTGATGAATTTGGAGATAAGCATACACCCATGAGACCATCACCACAATCCATTACTTTCAAACGTTTTCTTTTGCATTCTTTATTATTATTACATATGATAAGAACACTTAACAAAACATCTACCCCTCTTAGGGGTAGGGTTAGGGGTAGGGTTAGGGGTATGGGTAGGGTTAGGGGTAGGGGTAGAGTTAGGGGTAGGGGTAGGGGTAGGGTTAGGGTTAGGTTGTATTCACTGTGGATAACTAAAACTTTGTACCCTTTGCCTATATCTTCCAGGTCTCCCTCTTGTGAGCCCCTAGCAACCACCACTCTGCTCTCTGCTCTGAGTTAGACTATTTTGTGTT
>VSMD01126022.1:0-25164 GCA_008750895.1 Mirza zaza | reverse complement strand
TTTTGTAAGCACCTTTTGTGCGTTATTTCATTTCACCTTCCGGCCAACGTGTGAGAAAGGTTCTCTTTTTGCAACTGAGATGCGGAGAGGTTACTGCAGCTTGCCAAGGCCACACAGACAGGAGCAGAGCCAGGGTCCCCACCTGGCCGCCTGCTTCACTGCCATGCCATCGCCATGGTGATGGGCTATTGCCACCTGCTCCAACACGGATAGGCCTGGCCTTAGAGGTTCCCCAAGCTTTCCAGTATCCATGGAAACAGACTCTGCGGCAGGGTCCGTGAGCTGCCTCCTTTCAAAGTTCGCTGTGTTTGTTTTGGAAGGTGTTTGCTGGCATGTGTCCCTGGGTGGCTCTTCCCTGGAGTCTGGATAAAACTACCTGCCTCCTGCCACATGCTGCAGCCACCTCCTGCCAGGAGCAAGAGGCCAGCTGGGCAGAGCAGTGGAGACATCCTCCACCTGCCAGTGGAGACATCGTGGCCTTATGGCTCCTTAATTCTAAAGCCCGGGCTGCCCGAGCTGGATTCACTTGGGTTCAGGCACAGCAAGCACCTCTTAGAGAAAGGTTGATCAAATCCAACGTGCCCTCAATCAACCGACTCCAGTTGAAGACTCACCACACGTGTTGTGCCAGGACGCACTACTTGCCCTAACTTGCACGAGAGTTTATTGCATTAGAGTTTATTAGCTTGCTCACGTCGGGATGAGGCACCCTGTTTTGCTTTTGAATCCCTTTTATTTTTTAGAGGGATACCTGGAACTTTTTATTGAACTCAGTAGATTGGGCATTAAAGCAAAACTTTCCTTTGAAATGTGGGTTCAAAATTCAAAATATAATTCCTTTGACCTTGTATTTTCATAAGCTGATGCTTTTGTGCATATTATTTAATTTAACCCTTCCAACCAACATATGAAAAGGTGCCCCTTTTGCAACTGAGATCTAGAAGTTATGTGCCTTGGGGAGGTCACCATGTTTGCTAAACGTGCCTCATTAGATTTGTTCACCGTTGTCCATAAGGCTGTTAAAATAGATACCAGTCTGTGAGTGGTGCATGGCCCGCAAGAGCTAGTCCTTGCTGGCTTAACACCAGAGAAAGCCTGTCACTCATTCCTGTGTGCAGTAATGGCCCTTGGCTGCAGTCCATCCCAGTGCACGCAAGGCCATCCATCACCAAGAGTGGTTTACCTCCTGGTGATGCCTGACAGCCGGTCGATGGCGTTTTCTAATTATCGGGGAAGTCGAACTGTGCTGCTTTAAAACGCTCTGGGCTCTGGCTACAAGAAGCCAATATTAGAGGGACATTCATCTCGAAAGCCAGAACGAATGATCAACCTCACGACCTGGCAGGCGCTGAAATTTCCCAGCACACGCGGGCAACCCAGCCCCGCAGACCAGCCAGTGTGCCCTTAGGAGGGCCGCGTGCTAGAAGTCGTGGTGCTGCTTCCACATTACTGATGACAGACGAATGCAGACAGGCAGCCTCTGGTGCCAGGTCCATTCAGCCGTCAGAAACTGTCTCTGTACAAAGGCGAAACCCTCTCTGAGGGGCCGAGTGCCGGCGGAGGGGCCGGACCTCCCAAGCCCAGCCCTGGTGCCCGCCGCGGTGCCAACCTGGGCTGGACCTCACGCTGGGACGCTCGCAGACACCTTGGCAGCCTTCCCTCTGTTCCTCTGCCAAGAAATTTTGTTCTGACTTCAAGAGGCTTTCCTTTCCTGCCAGAGCTTGAGTAATTGGATTTTGTAGGGTTCATCCTGTTCAGAGCCTTTTTTGGGCACAGCAGCCTCCCTGTGCTGTTTACGACTTTCCCGCGGCCGCCACCGCCGCGGGGTCAGGGCAGGCTGCGGCAGGGTCCCGGCTGACTGATGAACTCACAGGACAGCATCCGGGGCTGCAGTCCTCGTCCATTTATGAAAAATCCATATACCCTGACCCAAGTTTCCCTTGGAGTATGAAACCTCTTAAGAAAGTGTGAAAAGCATGGCAGCAAAGTAACGAAAATCCCGAGGCAACCAAATAATGGTGTAGCTCAAGTAGCTGCTCCTTCTCCACGCACGGAGATGCCCAGAACCCAGCTAAGCCCAGTCTCTCGCCCCTCCCACCTCCAAGTGCCTGCACCATGGGGACTCTGGAGACCTGACAGGTGAGTCACGTTAGGGGAAGTCAGTGAACGGATGACGAAAGCTCACAAAAGGTGGGAAGACAAGGAATGCACCTCAACAACTTTACCATAGAGGAATCAATAGGCTTGGAAATTTGGATTTTCTCCTCTTTTTTTCCTTCCTCCAAACATTGGCTGAGTTCGGAGGGAGAGCCTTCCCCAGTGTAGAGCCCTGCCGTGGTGGTGTCTCTGCAGCCAGAGGGACCCGTTCTGAGCGGCAGCCCTGTCCCCGGCTGGTGCTGGCATTGCTGACGGTGTCTCCGATGAGCTTTGGACAAACACATGGGTCCCAAGCTCTGTTAGGCGGGCAGGCACAGCAGCAAGCTCCTCAAATCAATGCTTGATTAACGGAAAGAAACTGGGCCCGGAGAGCGGAGTGCCTTCTCCTCGTGGCCACCCCCTCTTTCCAGCTCACGCTCCAAAAGTCAACCCTAAGCATCAGCTTCTAACGCTCTAGGGCAGGGGTCCTCAAACTTCTTAAATAGGGGGCCAGTTCACTGTCCCTCAGACCGTTGGAGGGCAGGACTATAGTTTAAAAAAAAAAAAAAAACCTATGAACAAATTCCTGTGTACACTGCACATATCTTATTTTGAAGTAACAAAACAAACGGGCAAAAACACCCGCATGTGGCCCGTGGGCCATAGTTTGAGGACGCCTGCTCCAGAGTGATGCGGACATAGCACCTGAATCTGGGGTCACGTGTGTTTCTTCTGTGGAGGCCACTGTCGTTGTCATTAACAGTAGCACAAGTGCCTACGGAGGGAGAGGCCAGGGAGTCACCGAAAAGGGGTGACGTGTCTGGCTTTCTGTGCCCTGCTGTTCTGCAGATGACCGCTCCACTGTCCTGTTAACCGACGCTGACTTCGGAGAGGCAGCCAAGCAGAAGTCCCTGACGGTCACCCACACGGTCCATTACCAGTCCGTGTCTCAGGCCACCGGGCCCTTAGTGGATGTTTCGGACGCTCGGCCAGGAACAAGTGAGTGGACAACGACACTTAAAATGTGGGGTGTCATCAGTGCTGAAAACTGCATTAACACTCTGTCCCTAGCAAATGAAAATGTGGGGCTTTCCAGACCTAGGCCTAAGAAACAGAGAGGTGTAACGACATCTTTAATTGGGATGATGAGTTTTTATTGTTTGATCTTAGCTATGATTAAAATTATGTTGGTTGAAGCCAATAAAAATTATGTTGGTATTGGTTTACTATGAAAAGTCCCAGAACTTTCAGGTCAATTTAATTTTTTTTTTTTAATTTAGGCAACATAGGAAAAGGGGAAGGTATTTAACATCAGTGTGTGTCTCCTGTATGCCAGTATTGGCATAGAAAGACGATGTCACACATGTTATCCTTGCAACAACCCTGTAAGATACATACTCATAAAGTAGATATTATAGACCCTATTTTACAGGTGAGAAAACTGAGCCTCAGGGAAGTTAGGTGAGCAGCCCAAGGAGTACATATAATAAGTACTGAAACCAAGATTCACCTGTGGATCTGACATCAAAGTTTATGATTTTCCCCCTGAACACACTGTTTGAGAAAAATTATAGTTCTGACTAACCTGGAGATGATGTTGGATTTGGTTATTAATATTTGCATCCCTAATATATGTAAATTAATTACTGGAATGAAATTAAATCCCCTAATATGTGTCTAGAGCTTATTAATTAGATAGTCTTGTTTTTCATCATTGAAATTATTCCTAAATCTCTTGAAAGACTGAGAAACTGATGTCCCGATTATTATCATTTTGGAAGCTTTGATGTCTAGTCTTCAAACCTCTAATCACTTTCCTTGAAAAAATTTACATTCTTGGAGTAGTGTATTATCATTAGGAAAATTATTATTATAATGTTAAAAGCCATTCTTGATAAATTCTAGCCTGCGAAGCATTTGTGAAAACCAGTGAGCTTCCTGAAACAAACCAGTTGCTTACTAAATAACGTTGTAATATCCAGGAAACGGTTTTAACAGGCATTGAAGTTCATCTGAAAAATGTTTTTAAAACATGCTAAAGAAGCCTTTGACTTCTGCCTTCTGTCTAACCTTACCTCCTTCCTCTTAAAGCCATTCGTGCATTCTGAGGACACGAGCGGGGCGTGAGAGAGAGTTAGCTTTGCGAAGGGGTGTGTGTGAGTAGAGAGGCTTGCTCTTAAAACGTGATTCAAGGGCTTCGACATCCAGCTGTTGGCTTCTCTCTTATGATCTGCCTGGCCTGGCTTCCGCTACGTCGGGGCCCTGCTCTGCTGGGTTTCTGAGCCACTTCTCGCCGTTAAATCAGGGAAGGGTCATGTAGACTCTGAAGGGATCGCGCTGTCAGCATTCCCTGGGCCCAGTCAGCATGGGCGTTGTTGAAGACGGTGACACAAGAGCAGGAAGGAGACAGAGACAGCAGGTCAGATGCCCCAGGGAGTGTATGCAACCTCCTGAGTGCATCAGGTCCATCCGGGCGCCTGTGTAAAACATCCGTTCCGGGGGCTGCACCCCGAGAGGTTCTGGCCTGGGAATCCGCATTGTAACAGACGCCCCGGGAGGTGCTGATGTTGGGCCGTCACCGGGAAACACTTCCCCACAAGGTTGGAAATGTGTCCTGTGCAACACAGGAGGACGTACGACACGGTGGTGTCACACCGAACCCCCCCCAGCACACCAGTTCTTTCTGCTAAAACCAGCACGCATTTCCACTTCCCTGCCAGTGTTCAGCCAGCAGCAGGGAAATGCACAGAGGCTAATCGTAAATAGTTAAGATGGGGGGGAGAGGCAGCGAAATGAAAGCACCGGGAACCTCCCAGCTGCAGAATAATGAGAATTTGATTCAATGGCATTTAAAATATCAACAGAGACATGAATTTGAGTCAGAGCAGAGACGATACACCAGTGGTTGGTGAGCGGCAGGCAGAGTGCATGTGGGAGGGGCAGGTGTGTGTATCTCATGGCTGCAAAGTTGGAAGCCTGGCTGGGGAAGCCTAAGAAAGCATTCATTCAGCGTTCGCAAATATTTATTAACATTTCTCTTTGCATCTGTGGCTCAGTGCTCCGTGATGGGGATATGTCATGAGTAAGATGCAGAGAGACATTCATTTCATTCCAGTGGGGGTGGCAGACATTAAACAAAGGACTAAGGTATTTTTCATTTCTCAATCAGCACTAGTCAAAAGTAGAGCAGAGTGAAGTGATGGAAGTCAGCAGGGGTTTGGGGGTGGTGGTGGGGGTGCTGCCTTGGATCTGAGACGTTTGGGAAGACGTCTACTGAGGAGAAGACGCGGATCAAGACCAGAGTCACAGCAGGGGCCGGCCTGCCAGGCAGAGGGGGCAGGAGGGAAAAGCTCCCAAGGTTCTCCGGAGTGTTGGGGGCGGAAGCGTCACCTGAATGCCCTACGAGGCAGGGAAAGTGGTGAGGGCTGAGACAGAGACACAGCTCTTCTCTTCTTGCAGGGCCTCAAAAGCCAGCATCGTGCAAGTGCATTTCATTCTGAGGGGGATGGGCTGCTCTCCCAGGGGTTTAGCAGATACACAATCGCACAGAGACACTACAGCTTATAGAACAATGTTTCTTTCCTCTGTGATGAACGTCATTCAGTAATGTTTACTACCATCAGGCGCATCTACTCAAATTCACGCCTCAGTCTCTGGCTCTCCCTAATCCCCAAAAGGAGATTATTCCTTTAGCGTCTGGAGAACCCTCTGTATTAGTAAAAATCTGCAGGATCACTCTTTCATTAAATATTCCTCCAAAACCACAGTGCAAGGGACTGACAGCATTCCGCTTTTTATTTAGAATTAAGAGCGGTGGGGGACTGGCCCACAGCAGTCGCAGGAATCTGAAACCCATGAGCTTTCTGAAACCCAGTCCTCTGCCCATTTCTGGTGTCCCAGAGCTCGTCACCTCTGTCCAGGTGTTAACACCTGTGTTAACTCAATCCCAGGGAGCAGGTTCTTCTCCCTGCGGTTTGTCATATTTGCAGAGATTCATTCATATCCTCTATTTTCTCAACTACAAAAGATGTCATTATTCTATCTGGTGTGTTAGAACTGTTGTCATTGCAGGAATTCTTTCTTCTTAAGAAGAGCATCTAAAATATGTGGTTTGCACACTAGAATGATTGCGCCGTAGACGTTATGTTTCTAAGCATCTATTAGCTTGCCAAAGGGTTGCAACAAATTCTTATGAGGCTGGGAGAAATCACAACAATTTGCTGTTTGCCTGATTCAATGTGTGAACACACGTCCCTTGGCTGTGTCTGCTGCGGTGTTTACTCCACTGTCTGTCCTGTGGATTGTGATCCCACTTGAAAACTGGGACTGCATTTATGTCCTCATCCCCAGCACCAGCCACGGTGTGTGACGCACGGTAGGCATGCAGCAAACAAACACTGATCAACTAGCAAATTCTGAGAGCTGAGCAGTGGGAATAGAAAAGAAAGGATGTGGAGCAGCTTCAATAGGACTTGGGCAATCACCTTCCTTCCTGTCTGTTTGTCCTCCATCTCCTGAGATACCTGGTCATCTGGGTGGATGTGTGCCCTCCCCCGGTGAGAGGTGTCTCTTTTAACATGCACACAGTCTCTGCCCACACACTCTGCAGAGGCTTCCCAACAGGAAGCTTAAGGGCTTAAGTCAACTTTTCTACTTGCAAAAGGTATGAAGACATATGAAATAATAAGTACTAGTCTTAACTCTTTTTTTTTTTTTTTTTGGTCATTTTTACCTGGAAGTCATTTACTCATTCATTCAGTCCTGCAGAGAACATGTACCAAGCACCAGTGATTTATGTAGTGCTGAGCTGGGAAATGAATAGGACATAGCTCCTGCTCTTAATACCTCTACTATATTCAGCTCCTTTCTGCATCACAAACATTCTCTAGCATCTCACTTTATGATTTTTAATGGGTGTTTGTCTGTTAAACCCTCTAAATTGAATCTTCAGCCTTTCTGGTCAGCCCACTAAATCCCCTGCCCCCGTCATCCCGATAAGTTCAGGTTGTGCCGGCCAAGAGTTCGCTGTGCAGGAACCACGGGCAAGGTGAAGCACGGTTTATTGAGTGAGTCCTGCCGCCCAGGTGCTGCAGCACGTTAATCTCACTGAGCCCATGCAACAGCTCTAAGGGGAGGTGGTGATGCCACTCGGTCTCCCAGAGGAGGGAATTGGTCACATCCAATGAGGTCACTTGGCCAGTTGCACAGCCAGGGAGTGGTGAAACGGACCACAAGCCCAAACAAGCTGGTGCCAAAGCTCTCAGCCTCAGCCACTCTGTGGTACCTGTAAGTAGAGATGATGCTACGTAAAGGATGACATGTCCTTTAGATATGTCTGAAGATTAACTGAAGATTAGACTTCACATGTACATATATTAAGTAACAGGAGTTTGCAACACAGATTGAACCTTTATTGTTGAGACTTTGAAAAAATATATACTATCACCCAGAAAGGTACTAGAGATAGTGCTGGGGAAAATATCTGGCGTGGAAGGGGTGCATCCAGCTGTCCCGCGTGTAATAAGCTCTTGGTAAATATTTGCTAGTTAAATGAGGGAACGTTCAGGCCTGCCAGTTTCATCCTTTCTGTGGGACAACTGGCGAACTCATTATGTAAAGCTGAGGCCTCAGCATCTACAAGATCTGGAAACCAATAGCAGGGGAGGAAAGCAGATTAATACCATGATCACAGCACACATGACATGTCCTGCAACCCTATTATCCACAAAATCCTCTCTTATCCCAAATTCAGGATAATTAAAATAATTTGATTCAATGAGCAGAAGCTTAATTCGGGTCCAGACCCCATGTTGAAAGGCCAAG
This sequence comes from Mirza zaza, assembly GCA_008750895.1. Taxonomy (NCBI): domain Eukaryota; kingdom Metazoa; phylum Chordata; class Mammalia; order Primates; family Cheirogaleidae; genus Mirza; species Mirza zaza. The sequence goes on along the minus strand of VSMD01126022.1, from coordinate 17,205 downwards.
AACTATTTATATCACTTACCCTCTAACTGATCAGCCGTTTAGCAAGCCTGATGCTTAATCACCAAGTTGTATTTGTATTAGAATGTTGAGGAGCCTAACAAAATCCTTTCCATGCAGGGCCAGTAAATCCCAGCATTTATTTGCTTAGTAGATGAGCTAGTGAGTTACACAAAGGAGCCTGCCCAGGGGAATCCAAGTACAAATTTTATTTTAGCTGCTCTCTCAGAAGCTATGATACAGCAGAGTTCAGCTCAGGTAAAAGGCAATGGCTCCAAAAACCCAATTATTAAAGAAATGTGTCAAGAACCCCGGTATTCTACATACTGAGACACTTTGGACTCTAGGATGCCTGTTCAGTGCAGAACAGACCTGCAGGCTGTGGTTCAAGGAAATAATATCATGACCTATATTTTCAGCATTATCAGGCCACTGGTAAAACTGTCCTCATCTAGGAAAAAAGAGATAATGAGTAAAATTAACTTGAAAAGAGTTCTGGCTTTGAATAGAGACTGACTGACACGTGCCACTTTCCCAGGGAATTTTCCAAGTAGGGTGATCTCAGCTAGGAAAAGGGACTATGGGAGTGAAGGTTTCTGCCCCACCAAAGGAGTTGAGCTCAAGGGGAGGAAACATGGGTGAGGGTTTGGGGTGTTCGAGGAAATAATTGTATCCTCGAAGTGTGACTATCAAACCCCCTTGCCCCCCAAATATCCACGCCAGGGGTAAACTTGCTCAAAACGATCTACAGTTGTAGTTGCAAGAAACTTAACCCTTTGCACTCGGATGTCGAGTGTGGATAATGTCGAGTGAATAATGAGAAAAAAACCAAGCGAGTGCAAAGGGTTAAGACCAAAAATCGAGAACCCTGGAAACTTATGTAAGGGCTTGGGTAATTTCCTGGAAAAGATTCATTAGCATTTCAATCACAAGCTCCACTTACGAAGTGGATAGTGCCTGGAAGACATTTAGCCTCCTACCCAGAACATTGTCTTCCTATCTCTTTGAGGCCCTCTCTCCTAGCATTTCAGTGAAGAAACACGATTATAATTCACACCTTGTCTAGAGAGCTCCAGCATAGCTCATTTACATTCTAATTGAGGCAAAAAAAAAATCTTCCAATAAAGTCTTCTGTGGAATTTTGCAAATAAGGGATGAAATGTGTCTTAAAATCAATGCCCCAGAGAATGTGCACTGAGACCAAGTATTTTGATGACCCAGGAATTCTTAAAATATATCTATTTGGCTGCCATTTTAGCATTCCTCCCCAGCATCGTAGGATGATGGATGAGGTTCAAAGAACAATAACTAGAAACCTGCAAGGAAGAAAATCTTCTATTTAAAAAGAAAGTCATTTTGCCTCTTCCTAGTGTCAGCTTTTCATGTCCTGTCATGGAATTATAAACAGGCTGGTGTCATGCAGACACTGCACTGGAAACCTCAGACTCCCAGGATGGAGCCAGGTGTGGTGAAGTGACAGGCACTGTCTGAACTGGAAGGCAGAAGCTGTGGGTTTCTTTTTATCATGTAATAGCTGTGCCACTTCTCTCTGCATGCGGGGATTACTGCAGGCTCTGTGGGTGGATCCAAAGAGGAACACCACTGGCCCTGGCCCGGGGAGACTTCCAGGCTCAGGAGAGCTCCTACATAAGTCAGTGCGATCATGTCACAGCCTAGCCCTCTCGGTTTGGCTCCTTTGCAACTTCACGACAGCTGAGCAGTGAGTACACTGCTGCGTTTAGAAGTGGCCTGACCACTTTGAAAGATAACTGCATAAAGTTCCCCTCTGAGAAGCAGAGAATTCAAAGGTGGGAAAGACCCATCGAGGGTGTTAGGTTGCCTTCAGGATGGAGCCTCAGAAAAGTCATTCCAGGTAATGGAACTTCTCGCCTTTTCCGTAGAATTCCAGAACAGGCAATGTGGAGGACTACTCCATCCAGTGCCCAACATTCTATGCTGGTAGAATATCCTTCTTCTTCGCTCACCAAAGCGTTGAGCCAAGAATTCAGTCCACTGCGTGGCCTGGCTGCCGTTGGCTCAGATCTATAGGAAGTAAAACCCATCTGGTGCCAGCTTAACCCTTCGTTCTCCATATTAAATAATCCACAATGTCTTTGTTCAAGTTGAGACAATTTCATCAAAGAGGTGTGCTGCCACATGCGGAGGGCTTAGACAGTGCTTGGACAAAGAGGTCTGGTCCCTCTGCTCTGGCAGCTTTCAGTTTAGGAAGTACAGCAGTCATAATTGAGACAATGAGTAAACATAAGACAACAGTAACGCAGGAGACACCCGTATTCGGTTCCCAGAGCTGCTGTAACAAAGTGTCACAAACTGAGTAGCTTCACAGGATAGAAATTTATTTGCTTGCAACTGTGACACTTCTATCTCCGCCTCCCCGGTCCTGTAGTTCTCTGCCTCCCCCTCCCCGTGCCTATCTCCTCTTCTTGTAAGGACACCAGTCATGTCAGATGAAGGGCCCACCCAACTCCAGTATGACCTCATCGTAACTAATTACATCAACGATGACGCTATTTCCAAATAAGATCACATCCTGAGCTGCTGGGGGTTAGGACATGAGCATATCTTTTGAGGGAACACGATCATTCATAACCAAGGTTCAAGGAAGGAGAACTTTGGAAAGAAAGCCACGTTAGGGCACAGGGCAGAGCTCCCTCGTTTTACAGCAGGTGGTCATTGCCAGAAAGTTGAAATGATGTATGTGGTGTGACAGAATTATTAAGCACCAAGAGCAAGGCTCAAATCTATAGCTTCAGAATCCAAATGTAGTGTTCTTTCTCCTGCAGCGTGGTTTATAAGCGCGAGCATCAGAGGCAGGTTTTCAGGACACAGGGTGAGAGAAAGTATGCTCCACACAGGAAAAGTCAGGGACGGCTTCGTGGAGGGCCGGGGCGAGTGGGCAGGGCTGGGTGGGCAGAGCTGCCCTGCATGTCCCCTCCCGCTGGCCGGGCTGCTCTGGAGACAAAAGCAGACGCGTGGTTCTTGGCCCTCCGCAGATCCCACCACCAGGAGGAACGCAAAGGCGGGGCCCACGGCAAGAAACCGCTACGCCAGCCAGTGGACCCTCAACAGACCGCACCCCACCATTTCCACACACACGCTCACCACGGACTGGAGGCTGCCCACGCCCAGGGCCGCGGGGTCGGTAGACAAGGAGAGCGACAGCTACAGCGTCAGCCCCTCGCAAGACACAGGTATGACCCTGCGCGCTGCCCCCTCCGTCCCTGGGGATAGGGCTCCTTGGAGGGGGGAGAAAGGGCTTCCCTTCCTCCACCCATCCTCTTTGAAACGCCACTTTCAACCTGGGAAGCTGTTTAGCGAACGGTCACCAGCACAGCCGTCTGGCCTCTCCTTCCTACAGGGCCCGGTGAATTCTGCAAACCCAAACCAAAATGAATCTGTTCTGCAGGTGTCTTGAACCCAGCCCGGGGCTGCTCTCTCTCCTCTCGCTTCCCGCCCTGCTGGGAGAAAGAGCCACGGTTTCAAATGTTCACCCACACAACTGCAATAATTGCTGATGACACTGTGAGGCCGTCCCACCCACCACCCTCTCCAGGATTAGGGCTCTGCACTTGCAGTTGCGTGACGAGGTCACAGCGCCCTCTATAGGGGACATAGGCTGATCCGTTTGACAATTAAGCAGGGGTTGATTATAAGGCAGGCCATCTAGTCTGTGCCATCAACCACCTCCATTTCACTTCAGAGAGAAGACAGGGCCTAAGAATAGCACCCGGTTGCCAAACCCCGCCCCCCTTAAATTCTGAAAAGAAATCATATCTGAACCTAATAGCTGCAGGAAATTTTAATAGTCATTTTTCTTTTGTTCTCGATGATCTACTTCAAAAACCAGTGTTCTAAAGGTGGAGGATTGGCCTGCGGATTTATTTTTACGGTTGTTATTTCTCTGAGCAGAGTCTCAGAGTCCCTTAGAGGTGACCTCAAAACTTCTTAGTGGCTTTAAAATGCAGGGAGATCTCTCTGCCCAAGATGATGTGGCCCCGTTCAAAGGCACAAGCTGGCACCTGGTTTTTGTCCTGGCTGCTTCCTAGTCCCCACAGAGGGTGGCAACAACAAAGGGATCGAGGGATCCCAGGGTTCGAGGACCGTTCTGCCCTGTGGCCAATTTCCACGCCAAATCTCGTCTTCAACTCTAGGCATCATCACATATTCCTTCCCAAGCTACAGCCCGAGGAGCTGAACCGCAGAGCCCAAATCATTCATGCCAATTAGAGAGTCTCCACGGCACAGATTGGTTTGCAAGTTGGTGCAGGGAGGGGGGGGCCTCTAGTTCATTTATATTGAATCCCCAACTGTTTTCACTACAAGCAGAATTTTTTTTAAGGAAGATGCATGACTTATTTATGGAAATGTTCCAGGCTGGGGACATCGGACCCAAGTGAGTCAGTCGAAACAAAAGTTCCCCAAGCTGAATTTGCTCAGGCTTATGAAGCTGACCTCAGAGTGGCAAAGCAGAGCCCTCTGATGAAAAGCCAGAACTCCTGCCAGCTCTGACAGTGATCTGGAAGCAACAGCCACAAGCCAGAGAGGGTCACTGAGTTGGTTCGACCTTGTGATGCTGACTCACCCCATCTCGATCTTCCTCTTTCCCGGTGTAGATCGAGCAAGGAGCAGCATGGTCTCCACAGAAAGTGCCTCCTCCACTTACGAAGAACTGGCCAGGGCCTACGAACACGCCAAGATGGAAGAACAACTGAGGCACGCCAAGTTCACCATCACGGAGTGCTTCATCTCAGACACGTCCTCCGAACAGTTGACGGCAGGGACAAATGAGTACACAGACAGTCTGACCTCCAGCACCCCTTCAGAATCAGGGATCTGCAGGTTCACTGCGTCTCCCCCCAAACCTCAGGATGGAGGGCGAGTGATGAACATGGCAGTTCCAAAGGCACATCGGCCAGGTGAGAAAGGCGGTGTGGGGATGGTCCCGTAGGGAGCTGCATCCTCCTCATTCACACCCGTGTGCTACAAAAGCCCTTCTCGGTGTTCACACCAAGCAGATGTTCTGTTTATTGGTGGCCACCTAACAAAACCTTCCAAAAGCTTGTTGGCTTAAAACAACAGCGGTCACTCGTTTTGTTTAGGAGTCTGAAATCTGATTAGGGTCTCGTGAGGACAGCACGCTGGGGAGGCTCACTCAGGGAGGTGGCTCACTGGCCCAGCTGTGTCCTCCCTGTGCCGGCCCCTGCCACAAAGTGGCTTGAGCTTCCTCATAGCATGGCGGCTTAATTCTAACAGCAAGTCTCCCAAGACACAGTCTGTCGAAATAGGCAGTTTCTTCAGTTTGGCTCAGAAATGACACAGCGTCATTTCTACCATAATCTGTTAGATAAGCAGTCTAGGAGCCCAGGGAGTCCAGAGACAAGAGAAGGAAACGCCCCTGCTGATGAGTGTCAAACGCGTGCAGACTGTATTTCAGAATTGCTGCACTGAGGGCTTTTGAAAGGAGGGAGGTCTTCCCGGTAGCCAGTGTTGGGAACTTGGCAGCATGAAGGTCAGTGACAGGCTAATGTTAGTTCAGCTGGTGGTTTGGCCTTCAACTTGAGCACGTGTGAATAGACAGCTGCAGTGACTAAGGTGTGCAGGGCCTGGCAGATAATGTAAATAAATGAAGACTTCAGGGAGCAGGGTCACAGTGGGGATGGAGACGTGGCGACTGCAGAGGCCACGGGTGTCTAAAGGAAAAGGCTCCAGAAGGCTCTGCCAATTGATCTCAAGTGGAAATGAGGGGCCTAGGATGGGTCAGTGTTTTAAGAGAAGCCAGACATCTTGGTTGCACATGAAAACTCAGGTTTTTAAGTGTCGGCTAAGGTATTTGGAAACCTTTTGTACAGAGCAAATAAAACACATCTTCAGAGTGAAACCAACGCTTGGTGGTCAGTTGGGGTTCCCACTGGAGTAATCACTTTTTCTTTTCCACCCTGAAATAGCTTCCTGTAGACTTTCCTTCATGGACTGACCTATCCAATCTTGTTGAATTCAGTTTTATTTCTCATTTCATCCATTTTCTGAACCATTGTATTGGTTCCATTTCAAAAATTTATCTTCACTTTTGAATTACAGCCATTCCCTTGGGTTTTTATGGCACCAGGCCCAGCTGAAATGAGCCTTATAAATGCATAAAAATATATAAAATAAGAATTGTCTATCCAGCAAGTAATCTTCCAAACTGACTCAAGATTCAAGCCAGCGTACAATAAAGCATGACGGCTTCATTTATTCTCCTTCTGCCTACCTCCTCGGGGCAAAGGACAGGACAAGCTGTTATTTATGGGTGTTTTTTACAATATTTCAAGGTTTTTTGGTGGTAGCGGCACTGATTTGGCTTTTCTGCAGCTGTTCAGCCTGAAGGTGAAGAGGACAGGAGAGGAGAAAATGAGCCTGGGAGCATGTCTCTTAGCCTTGCTTGGCTTCACTGCTGCATCTGTAAAATGGGCATAACATTGGTGCCTACCACTGGGGTTGTGTGAGACACATGTGGCGTAGTGCACGTGCAGCGGCTGCAGAGGGAGTGCCCAGCGATACGAGTCGTTTCTGTTGTTGTCTCCTGGATGTGGTTGTTGGAATCCCATGGGACTCCAGGTGTGCTGCCTCTCCTTCCCCGGCTGCCTGCTTTCATTTTCCTCCAGTGGCCTTGGAAGTCCTGGAAGGCACCCACCTCATTCGTTTGCCCGTCACCTAGTTTAGTAGCTTGCGCTTCCACCCAAGATGACACGGTCACCACTTCCCCTTCGTGTGTGATTTAGAGCATAAATGAGCTTCTAGGTTAAGTGACTATCCTCTTTGTGCTGGCCTTTAAATAATGAAAGGTTTGGGGCTACTTTCTGATGGCATGTTGTTCATATGGCTGGATTAATAATATATATATATTTTTTTAAAGTTGGACTTTGTTCCCGGCGTTGTTGCCTAGATCCATTTGAACAACGGAAAGATCACAGCTACGTTACTATTAGCCTTGATATACTATTTAGAGTAAAATTATTTTCAAACCATAAATGCGAATGATTTCTTAAATCAATGTGAGTTCTAATATCTACAGACCTTGTTGTGTCTACCCTAGATGACTATATCATTATGGAACATTTGATACGCTTTAGAGCTGTGGTTCCCACCCCCCAGGCTGGGGACCAGCACTGTTAGGAGCCAGGCCACCCGGCAGGAGGTGGGCAGTGGGCATGTGAGCGAAGCTTCCTCTGCGTTTACAGCCGCTCCCCATCGCTGACATCACCGCATAAGCTCCGCCTCCTGTCAGATCAGCGCAGCATTAGATTCTCATGGGAGCATGCCCCCTGCTGTAAACTGCGCATGCGTGGGATCTAGGTTGTGTGCTCCTTGTGAGAATCTAATGCCTGATGATCTGAGGGGGTGATGCTAGCACTGGGGAGCGGCTGCAAATACAGATTATCCTTAGCAGAGAGGTTTGACTGCACAATAAATGTAATGAGTTTGAATCATCGCCACACCATCCTCCCAAACCAACCCTGGTCTGTGGAAAAATTGTCTTCCATGAAACTGGTCCCTGGTGCCAAAAAGTTTGGGGACCGCTGCTTTAGAGAAATATTTCAGCCTTTGGAAGCCTTTCTGTCGCTCCTTTATAATGCGACTAAATTCAACATTGGGCACAAAACACAAGGTTGCGATTTATTGTCCTGCTGACTACAGGCTATATCAAAATTAGAAGCTTCCTAGCTGTGCTTTTTAAATGTTTAAATTTCTTTTATTTATTTATTCATTCATTTATTTTAGAGACAGGGTCTCACTCTGTCGCCTAGGCTGCCCAGCTAGTTTTTGTTGTTGTTGTTGAGATGGGGTCTCACTATGTTGCCCAGACTGGTCTCAAACTCCTCAACCTCCCAAAGTACTGGGATTACAGGCTTGAGTGACACACCCGGCCCTGTGCTTTTAGATCACATTCTTTACGTGTCTGCCCTCTTGGTTCTAGATGGTGTCAGTCACTATCTGTTTCTGTTCACAGTCTTCAAAATCTTTGGATCCCTCATTACTCAATAATTAGCTCTTCTTCTTTTTGTTGATCCTTTTTTTCTCTTACCTTTTTTTTCTTTTTTCTATCTTCAGTACCAGAAGTTACAATCCCAAACTTTCAAATTCTCTGCAAATCAAGACCAAGTTACATGAACTTGGCCAGATTGTGGCTCCAGAAAAACAGAAAACATGAGTTATTCATCTTCATACGTCTTTCCCAGGGCCTAGCAATTACCTGGTAGTCACGTAGTTAGCGTTCAAGAACTATTTTTAAATGTCCAGCACTGTGTCTGGCACATAGTTGGTGCTTTATAAACATGATTAAATGAATGAATATTTTATGGTTGAGATAATCACGAGACTAACCAATTGGTTATAATATTTCAATTATTAGAAGTAATTAGTCAAATACAAGAGAACACCTAAGTCTACTCCATTTTCAGCTGTCCTTTAGACAAAGTGATTTATTTTCAATTCTTGCCCTTAACAAATCAAAAGGAAATCTCGTCAACAGATAAAGGGATGCTCCCCCGTGAATGGTGGATGGCCATACGCAAGGCAGCTGCATTTTTAGGACTTGTACAAAACGTAAAATGCTAATCATGTGATAATTCTGTCGTCTTCAACAATCGATGACTATTCCCATCTTTAAAAACAGAAGACAAGTGAAAATAAACAAAACTCTCTGTTCCTCTGAAAAATAACTGGAAAGCCTAACAGCTTTTCTTCCTCTGGGTCAAGGGAGCTTCCAATATCCATTCTTGGTTTCGGGTAGCATTTTGAGCCAGTTTCTAATGCTCTTGGATTCCAGCTTCTTCTTTATTCATGATGTTTATCCTCGGTAATCGAGATGCCATTGCATCTCTTAAAGCTCCAAATCCGCAGCCTAGCGCAGCCTGGCCACAAGCAGTGGGCTCGTGGCTGCCCCGTTGGAGCTCTGCACTGCCAGCCTTGAAGTTGTGCAGCTCAGCCCTTCCCTAGGCGAATGCACTTGAGGTTTTGCAGCCAGAAATGCTGACTCACTGCCTGGTGCCAACTTGCTGATTCTCTGAATAACCAGTTATTTGAAGCAGTTATTGGATTTTGATTTTAGGATCCATTCATCTTGCACGTCACTCTCTCCTGAGAGTGTGTGTTTAATAAATGAGGTTGCAGAATGAGAGGTGGGCCCCAGGTAGCAGAGAGGCCAGGAGCCCTTACCTGAAGGTGCCCTTACCTGCAGGAGAGCTGACCTCTCTACAGGTCGGTGCTGTCCTGGCTAAGGTTGGCCGTCTTGTGCTCAGTTGTCATTTTGATCCTGCTGTTTTCTCTCTCTGAAGTCTGTGTGGCTCTTGAATCAAAATTAGACTCTAGAAATCTTCAGTGCTAAATAACCACAACTTCACAAACCTGAATCACTCTCACCACCTGAGGACTCGAGATCTGCTTCTGGCAGGAACACCAGCTCAGACTGCTGCTCCCAACCCAAAGCCAAGGCTTCACACGTCATTGCTCTCCAGCTAGGGTGTCTCCTCCTCCTCCTTCTCCTTTGGGTCGGGCAGCTGGGCCTGAGCCTTGAGGCTGGCATCCTCCTTCTCCCTTTTCCACATCACTAACATTTCATTTCAAAATTTCTATCATGTGTAATTCTAAGGGCTGTGGAAGGGGCCTCCTTTCCAATGAAAGTATCTTTGATGACTACACATATGCACATGGGCACACATGTACACACACATGCATGGGCACATGTGCACACACATGCACACATTCATGGGCACATAAGCGCACATGCATGCAAACCTGCATGGGTGTGCACACATGCACACACAGCTGCATGGGTACACACACATATACACACACATTTACACTGCATGGCTCTGGGCTCTGCCCTTCTAGAGATAGCCTTGCTCCTTCCCTCCCAACCTCCCTGCCCCCTGTCTTCCTCTGGCAGACATTCATCGAGTGCCCCCTGAATAACTGGCCTTGTTTTAGGATCTGGGAGTACAGCGGTAGACAAGACCCACAGAGACCCCACCTCGAAGCAGCTCACATTGCTGGAAAGGAGACAGACGCCAACCAAGCAAACAAGTAGTATAGTTTCAGATCATGCTAAGCGCTGGGAAGAGAAGTAAATCAAAGGAGGGGATAAAATCTAGTGGTGGGGGGAGCATTTTGGAAAGGATGGCCGAGGAAGGCCTCGCAGAGGCAAAGGGACATGAAGGATGTGATGACACAGCAGGTAAATCTTGAGAAGGTCCAGAATAATCAAGAAATAATACAATGCCCAGCTCATGGAAGATAGCACGCCCTACACACACACACACACACACACACACACACACACACACACCAGTGAGATGTCAAGACAAACCAAAGCAACATGATGGTTGAGGGAATACTCAAAAAGGTAAGAAGAAGACAGCAGAAACCATCACCGTCCAACAGGGTCCTGCGTGGGCACTGCTGGCACCAAGTTCTGACGTGTCCTGTTTCCCACGCAAGGAAGAAACGAGCCATCGCCTCAACTGATAGAGCCACCCCTGCCACGTGTAGCCCCCGCCCAGCGGCTCCCCAATGCTCTCAGGCTGGAGACCTCCAGGACTCGGGGGGGGATGGGGATCAGCCCTGTCTCCCCACCAGCCTCGGCCCCTGGATTCCAGCCTCCATCCCTCTGGCCTCCCACAACCTCACAAATGCAGGTGTCCTCTCTCTGGCATTCCATCTCCAACCGAGCACGGCTCCTTCCTTGGTATGATTACAGGACTGTTGAGACGGGCCTGCCAGCGTCATGCCATAGCAGGGACCAGCCCCCAGCCAGAGTTCTGCTCGGGGTGGTCCCCCATGTGTGTTTCTTCAGGGAGTCTCATGTGGGGGCTGGTCTGTCTCTGAACCTAATGGATCCTTGCCCAGCGGGCACCCCAAAATCCCTGCTAACGAGTTCTAAGCTTGCCTAAAATCCAGGGAAGGTTTTTCTAATCCTGCTTTTATTCAGAACTACTTTCTTTCAGAAGACTCATGAGCCGCAACAAACTCAGAGCCCTACTTTCATACCTTGGTGTGGTTTTTAAAGTTCACCAGCAAGCAGGAGGATCACAATATCGATGAGCTCTTAAAAATGCATGAAGCCTCCTAAGCACAAGCCAAGAATGGTAATAGCATCCTCGGACATGGGCCTCTGATATCAATCTCACATTATTTATTTAGGGTTTTTCCTGGTTGCTGCTTGGGAGTGAAGATTCATTTACCAAGAGAGATTCATTTACTAGTTTTCATTACCGTGCTGCAGCATTAATATTAAACTAAAGAAGTGTTAGAACCCGTCTGCCTCTGGTAGGGACAGACGCCACGCTCCGTTTGAGAACTCGCTCTTTGACATTGCAGTGTTGTTGCAAGTCGGGTCTCTCCGGTTTTCACTGAAGTTGCTGGAACTCAAGAACTCCTGCTTTGCTTCTAACTTTTGCATCAATACCCAGCTCCATCCAAGCATAGATGTCAAAACTTGCGGGAAATTGATGAAAGTTCTTTTTCATGTGTCCCCAGAGGAGATTCAAGCCCCTAAGTACTGTAATTCACTTTCATTCCACACAGACTTGGGAAAACAGATGTGCGTTTGCACAGGTTCTGACGAACAAAGTATCGCAAAGGAGGAAGGAAGGAGGATATTGCAAAGTGCCTCGTAATATCGGGCCCCCACGAATGCAGTCGTTTGTCCCACATTTGTCCCCAAATGTCCAATACCGATATACTTACCCAGTTTTCCTAGGTGAGATAGCTCAGAGCGTCAGAAAGACCCTTTTAGGCTTAAAGGTGTCCTTAGAAAGTATCATGCCCCTTTCATCTGAGTAGAGACGAGGACATGAAGGCTCAGAGGGTCACAGAGCTGTTTGGAGGCAGTGGCAGGATTTCAACGCAGAGCTCTGAACTCTTGGACCAGTGCTCTCTCCATCGTGATCCGCTCCCACCTCATCAGCTTTGGAAGGAGAGAGACTTTGGGTTTTGTCTTCTGACCACCGTTCCGTGGGACCATCCCTTATTTTCTTCCGAAAACTGAGCCCATAACTGCTCTTGAACTAGCATTCTGAGGTTACAATTCCTCATCCTGGTTGAAGTCAACATGTTGTAAGTCAAATGAAAGTGAAGTAAGGATCCACTTGGAGATATGGACTTTGCTCATCTACACTAGGGTTTCTCCAGGGCTGCCATGTCCCTATTGGCGGCAGGACAGTGCTTTGTGACGGGGTGTTCTGTGCACTGCAGGACGCTGGGCAGCATCCCTGGCCTCTGACCCATAGACACCAGTCCCCTCCCGCTGTGACAGCCAAAAATGTCTTCAGACATCTCGACACGTCCCCTAGGGGGCAAAATCACCTTGGCGGAGAACCACCGATCTGGTCTCCAGACCTCTTCCCCTAGTGTGGTGCGTGGCTCGGGCAGGACCCGTTGTTTGAGGATGGATGAACGGGAGGTGCACCCATTATAGATTTCCTGAATCGATTCATTCTTGTTCTGTTCCAGTATTGATTTTGCCGTCCTTCCCCCAGAGCTGAAATACATTCAAACCGGGCCTGAGTCTGAATATATTGAGAAAGTTCTGGAAGTCTCGCGTTTCTGGTTTTCAGCTAAAATGAAGCAGGTTTAATCCAGCAGCTTTTACACCATCATCAGCCAGCTGTGGCTCGGATCTGGCCTCGGTAGGGGGTGGCCGGCTCTGGGCACGAATTGCAGGTGGGCATGGGGACCGCAGGGGACTCTGCACTGGCTCAGGACGGGGGCGAGGGGGTGTTAGTGATGCAGAGTGGTTAGGGACGGGGAGAAGCCAGGACTTTCAGGGACAGTGGCAGTGAAGGTCCCGGATGGCAGTGGTGGACACAGCTCGGGCCTGTCTGCCTGGGTGGGAATCGGGCGCCCCGGGGAGGGCAGGCTGTTGGCTGTCCTTGGGCACTGGAATCTCCAGGGCTCCCTGAGGGCTGTTTCATCATGGGTAACGCACGTGTATCCTCATCGTGCCCTCCTCTCTGGGGCCTCTTTCCCTCTCTCCGCTGCTTTTTACCACTGTCTCATGGGGATCAGTTCCCATGCTCCCCCTTTTCCATCTGCTGTTCTCTACTTGTGACTCCTTGTGTCTAGTTTTCATCTCTCCAGGGATCTGCGTGGCCTGTTTTCTTCTGCCACCTCTACATGCATGGGTGCATGTGTGTGTGTGTGTTTCTATCTCTCTGATCCCCGATCCACCCTCCCGCCCGGTCCACCTCGGCCCCCTCTGACGCCATCTGCCCAGCATGTCGACTCTGGACTCCGTCCTCAGAGCTCTCCCCTCCCCACAGATGTCCCCACTCCTTTAGCCCTCACTGCGTGCCTCTCACTCGAGGGCCGAGAGCCCTGGGCCTCCGGGGCAGAGCACACGGGCTCAGGGTATGCAAATGCGCAGGTACGACCTACAAAAGTCAGCAGGCGGACCTTGTCCGAAAAGCCCAGATGGGACTCTGTTGGCCCCTGTATTCAGGCTGGGTTTGGGAAGGAGACTTGAGCTGTGGTCAGCCAGCTGGGAAGGAGCTGGGAGTGAGGCAGTTGGTGAGCAGGGGGAGGAGGCACACAGGGGAGGCCAGGCCAGTCCCTCCTGCTGTCACAAGGGGGGCTGAGTCCTGCTGCTTTTCTGGTCTGGTTTTCCCTCCCTTCTCTCTCCTTATCCCTCTCCTACCTGTGTCTTTGCGTTCTATGTGCCTTTGATTTCATGGATAGAAGTTGCAGCAGCACAAGAAAGATAAAACAGAAGGAAAGAAATCAGGGAAAGAAGCAAAAGAGAAAGAAAGAGAGAAAAGAGAGAGAGAGAGAGAGGCGAGAGAGACAGAGAGGAGGGAGGGAAGGAAGGAAGAAAGCAGAGAGCAAAGAGGGGAAAACGTGGAGAAATGTAGGCCAGAGGGAAGCAAAGAGGAAGAAGTAACATAATAGAGTGTGAACATCATTGCCAAAAATATCAGTGAATTCCACTGTAGCTGGTTTTACTGGAAGCAGAGTACTAAGAGTGGACTTTGGTTAGGCCGGTGCATGTGGCAGGTGGATTTAGCACACAAGGATGCCGAGGGCTCGTGTACCTGCTGGAGGTGAGCACCCATGGCGTGACTCTGGAGTTCAAAGCGGAAAGGATCCTTGAACTTCTCCTAGGTCACTGCTATGTTCAGATGCGTGGGAGAGCTCAAGAGGGTCCCGGCCGGTTAGCTAGAGGGCGTGTCGCTCCATGCCAGGGACGGGTCACCTGGGAGGGCTGGACCAAACTGTACAGGCCCATGGAGACAGATCCCCTCATCCAGGTAAAGTCTTACATGCATTTTCTAATTAAATCTCCACCACAGCCCTCAATGGTAGATTCTGCTACTGTTCCCATTTTATGGATAAGGAAACTGAGCCCACATCTATACCAGTCAGACAAATGCAGACAGTGTCGTCCTGACCTCTGCTCCTCATCACCACAGCTGGAGTCGAGGTTCCCATGTGACACAGGCAGGTGGTGGTTGGGGGGGGGGCAGGAGGGGTGATGAGAAAAGCCGCCATGCCAACATCCACCATCTCCCACTTCACTTCTCTCTTCCTGAAGCCATGATTGCATGGGCTGTCCTGGCACGTGTAGGCATCTGAAGAACAGAGGAAATGGACAGACAGCTAGAGCATCCAGCTTCCCAAGTGGTATTTGGACGAGCACATGGGCTGGGACTGTAATGGGCAAAGCTTACCACTGATCACTCCGGTGCTTTCTTCCCCATAATTGGGTGAATTCCTGCCAGGGCTCCTTTTCAGCATGCACAGGGTCAGAGGGGCAGCTTTGGGTGCTAATCAGGAAACACGCACTGTCTGAGGGAGCTAATCAGAGCACCCTACAACTTCACAAAGCTTTGCCTGGACAACTGACCACTCAGAGATACTGGGTGCTCAGAGATATTTGGCAGACCTGCAGCACGGAGTTCTCATACGTAAAGACGTAACACTGAGCTGCTTCCATTGTGGAGGGTTTTCATTCCTCACCAATCTATATTTGAGCTACTCGAACCCCTGGATCACTGCATCCAGGGAGCCCCTGAAGGGCAGGGTGCTGATATTATGAGCCTTGTCTTTTGATTTCAAATATGTTTGTTCCATCCAACCTAAGACCTGAGCATTCTGTAATCCAGCCGGGACCAAGTTGCTGTTGCTTTTTAGGGGTTTAATAATCCCTGTGCATTCAGTGGGGACTTGCTGGAATAGAGATTTAGCCCCAAACCTGTTACAACACATTACAAATGTGCCAAGTGCTCCTGATCGAGTTGGGTCTCAGAAACAGCAGGAGGCATTCTCGACCTACATTCTGAAATAACCCTGGAGGTAAATGTCTTTCATGTTTTCTCAGATATTTGAACAACATGATAAAAATGATATTACTCACGTAAATAAGTAAAAAAAAGCAAATTAATGTAATTTATTTACTGTGCTCTTAAAAAATAATGACAGATAATCACTTGTAGGAGATTGGATATATAAAAATACACAAATTTCAAAATTGGTCAGTTAGTGTGTATTGATTAACATGCAAGATGACCTTCACATTACAAAGGAATTTTCCGATTTATTTCTTAATGACAGCTCTGTTAATGCTCTCGTGACATTTGTTTGTGAATAGTTAACCTCTAGAGAGAGAAAATTGAAGAATATATCCATAAATATCCATGCATATCCATATTCATAAATGAACATCAGTAATTTTCAATGCCGTAAAGTTTCAAGAATTAAATACTCGCATCTTTCAGGAACAAAGCTAATATGGCAAGGTGTTCCTGAACCTTCAACATCAGAGTCTACAACGGCAAGCCTCATGCCTTCATTTTTTTCTAAGCCAAGGCCCAGATGCATCAAGGTACCAGAACCCTTTTCACAAAAATCCCAAATTATGTAATTTCTTTCTATAGGAGTTTTATGGCCAATTTATTTTCCAGGTACTTATTGTTGGGCTTCCCTTTGATCCAGTTGGCTCCATAAAGCCAACGTTCAATTAGAGCGCCTTTGATTTCAGTGAGCCAAACCCAACGTGACACTGGGGTCGTTTTGGCAAATTGCATGCTGCAGCTCTTAATGAAATCATATAACTACCTGGCATCGCCTAATAGAATAAAGACATCCTGAAAAAGCCAATGAGAAAATGCTAAGTGAATTTCTGAGTCGTACATAACACCCAGTGGCATGGCAATGTAATAATGCAAGGACATGCATATCATTTGGTAGATTTCCCAAGAATAAGGTCACCGTCCCTCTTGTCCTGGGAAGAAAATGTTAAGAAAAGTAAGAGCATTTTGGGAAATCTTAGTCTCATTTAAATTGTATGAGATGCATTTTTCAGTGCTTGTCTTGGGTTTTATTTATTTCTAGTGCTCTTATACCCTTGAGGAGTCCTTTCCTTCTATTATACTGGTTATTCTCTGTCAGTGGGTAAACTTGTAGGCGTTTCCTAAGGTTCTGGGGTTTAATCACACATCCCTTCCATTGCCCTGTTACCATGGCAGCCAACTAATAGCAGCCCTCACTTGGTCTAGGTGGTCTTGCCAACCCCACCCCCACACCTCCAGAGTCCAAGGCCTGGACAAAGAAGGCTGGATTGGCTACTGTGAGCCAATAGGAAAACAAGGAATGTAGGGAATATTTTGAAGCAAAAGAAACAAGAATTTTCATGTGTTTTAGATTCAGAAAGTGAGCGATGCGTTGTGCTTGAGATGTATTATTAGGATTAAAATGCTTACTAGGTACCTCCTCTTGGATGTCCCCCAAGCACATCAGAGTCAGCACGTCTGAAACCAAACCCGTTATCTTTGCCATCAAAATACGACTTTGCCCCTACGCATCCTTGCACAGTTAGCAGTTCCCCTGTCCCCCTAGTTTCCTGAATTTAGAGCCTGGAAGGAGTCACTCCAGCCCCTCCTTCTGCTTCACCACTTCCAATTGTCGTCAATTCTGAAGCCACCTTCCTTGGGCCTCCTTCATATCTTGCAATTTAATTTCCTCTCTCCATCCCACAGCTGCCCTTGAACTCAGGCTTTTATCACATCTCTCCCCCTGCACCTCTGCATCTCTCCTCCTCCTCCCTGGGCTTTTGGCCCCAGTATTGCATGCTCCCAGCCCGTTCTCTAGCCAGGGCTTCTCACCTGGCATGCCAGGAGTTACAGACCTGCCAAGCTGGTGGGTCCTTCAGAT